>JAOTQP010000841.1:13578012-13593267 GCA_026413545.1 Cichladusa arquata
ACCAAAAAAAAAAAAAAAAAAAAAAAAAAAAAAAAAAAAAAAAAAAAAAAAAAAAAACCTCAAAGAACCCAGAGCACCTGATCTGAGAGCTGCAGTGCTTGGGTGCTCCAGCTCATCCTAATTCCCTTTTGATTCCCCATCCACAGCAGGACACAGCATTTGGGAAAGGAAAATGCCCTGCACTTCAGAAGAAAATTTGTTTGCCTTTCCAGCTCCAATTTCAGGAGTTGTTCACCAAGGTGTAAATTCCCTTTCTGTGCCTGTGCTCCTGCTGCCAGGAAAGTAAACTAGGACAAGTGAACAGAGTGATCCAAGAGGAAAGGAAAAGCTGGGGTCTTAATTTTTGATGCAGTCTATGTGTTCTCATTATTACATTGTCTGTTTGTATTACTTTTGATTTATAATGTAATTGTGGAACTATAGAAATGTTAATGGGAAAGATACTGTTCTGAATATGACAAAGTTGTTTACTAATTGTTGCCTTTAACTTGGGCTAATTTTGTAGTACTGAAATATTTAAAAATGTTTTATTTCTTTATTTTTGGGCTGTCATGAAAGTGGTGTTTGGTTTCAACACCATTCTCAGATGAGCTGAGCTCCCTCCCCTTTTAAAAGCAGGAAAATAGTGCAGATTAAAAATTTGTTACACTGGGGTTCAATCTCAAACCTTTAGGCAAGCCCATCCATTTTGTTAAATATTTAGATGAGAAATTGTTGCTTGGCTGTTTATTTATTTATTTTTCCAACATCCACCGTGCTGCTCATTATCTTAGGGGAGATGGAGAATATTGCAATGATTATTAGTGAGCCTGGTAATGAGATTACTGAACCATTTGCAGTTGACTTTTTTTTGTGATGCGTAATTACAGGGGTTTATTTACAGTGCCTTTAGAGGGTTTGGTTTTGTTTTTGCCTCTTAATGATTCCCATTTATATCCTTTGTTCTTGGTGGAAAGGGTGAGATTGTATCTCTGGGTGTTTTGCATTTCTCCCTTCCTAACCCTCCCCCTGAAATGTTGCACTTCAGATGGATAAAGGAGCTCTTCCCCAGCCAGGTGATCTCCATCCTGAAATGCCTTTTATACCTGAGCAATCTGGCTGATATTAATTGGGAAGGCTCAGGTAAATAGGATTATTTGTGCCTTTATCCTGGGTGATTCTCCCCTCCCGTGCTCAAGTCAATGGAGGGATTCTCATCGACTCTCCCTGGCCTTGTCTGTCTCATAAATGTGATTTATTAATAGAAAACAGTGGAAGGGAAGAGCTGCTCTGCAGGCCTTAAATATCTCATAACTGGGAGTTGTTAAGGTTGGTCACATCATTGTCACATTTATTACTCCCATTCTCGACTGCTGCCCACTGTTCCACCAAAACTGTTGTGGTTTCAGCAGTTTCTGGAGCTCTCAGTGGAGGATTCCTGGTATGGAAGGGGAAAAAGAAGAAAAGAGATTTGGGGCAGTCCCTGGGAGCAGGTACAGCAAAGTCCTTGGGGAGCAGGGATCTGTAGAATAAAGATGGTGCTCCAAGACTTATTCTGGAAGCAGAACCTTTATTTAGAGATCACCAGGGTCAGCCATGTGAAAATACAATATCTGTGTTTGCCTGGTGACTCCAAGTCTGTAAGGATGAGTTAAAGGTCTCCCATTGCCTCAGTTCCATTGTAAGGCACTGACACCTTTAAAGCTCTTTTGGTCTCCTTGTTTTGCCAGATTTATTTACAATAGGTTCAATTCTAAATTCAGGTGGAAAGAGGCAAAAATGTTATGCACCCAGCTTTTATCACCTAAATAGTGCACAGGCAAAAAGATGAAAATTGAGGTTAATATGTGGCATTAAAGGTATGGCTGTAACCCAAGGTATTATTTAGAAATCAGTGGGATGTTTCATTTGTAAAAATTGCAAGTTCTGGGATTCCTTTCACGTTCAAAAGCAGATCTGCATTGAACACTTGAAATTTATATAAATCCACAGTTAAAATGCCTTAAATGCAACATTTAGTTTTTCCTTCAACAGCAAGCAAGTCCCTTGTTCTAAAAACTCAAAATCACACAGAACATTTCAATTTAGATGCAAAAAATTAGAATGAAGAAAAAAAAAAAATAAAGGACAAGAAGCTCCCCAATAATTGCATTTCCTTGCAGAATAATGCCAAAGTTAAAAACTTGTTTATTTTATCTCAGGATGTGTCTGTTGACTGCTTCATTACAACAAGAATAAAAGTGCACCACGGAAGGATCCATGACTTATCCAAGAGAATTTAAAGCCAGATCCCAACACCCTGGCCATCACAGAAATCAATTAAATGGATCAAGCTGGGGACAGTCAGTGGAAGGGAAGGAAGATGATCACTCCCAGTATTTGCTGCACCCACCTAAGTCAGGATTAAGGACCCAGCACTCCCCTTTATTTTACTGTGCCTTGTGTTTGTGTTCCTCTGAGTGAGGTTGTGTGAGCTGCTTCCCACATGTCTGCATTCTGCTCCTTTTTTCTCTAAAATAATCTCATGAATAACCTCACCTGAGGTGCAGCAGGCAGTGACAGCCACCACACACACTCGATTTCTGAACTGCTGCATCACAAAGGCAGAGAACCTCATTAGAATAAAACCTCTCTTAGAAAGAAAAAGGTCTAAAAAACCTCCTGTATTGAACAGCCAGGGTTAATTTTACTCTGTGAAATCCCAGATTCAGCTAAACTGCCATCACCTCGTTGGGATAACTTGTCACACTGCTGGAATTTAAGCACCAGTGATCCACTGGGAGTAAACATCCTCCTGCACATTGCTAAAGGATGGGCACCCTGGGGTTTCCACCAAGCCTCCACCACCATATATTGATGCTGGGCTCCTTCCTTCCCCTCCTTCTGAAGCACAATTAATCACCCCACTAAGGTGCCCTGTGTGGTCCATAATTAATATTATACATTGACTTGGGGAGAAAGCTTTTGGGGGGGATCTGGATGATCCAAAAGAAATATGGCACCTCCTTTATATTCAACAGCGAGCTGGGGCTGTGTGGGGAAGGTTGAGCTGCTCCAGTTTGAAAGATGAGGAGTGATGAGAATGTTTCTTTTCCATCCCTTGCCCCCAACACTTTTGTAGAATTCTCTCTGTTCAAACCCTGCCCCGGTGCTAATTTTTGCCAAAAGGGAAAGAGAGGGTGAAAAATCATTAATTCAATTTCTCACTGGTTTGCCTCTGGTGATTGCTGTCACTTCAGGTAATAGCTTGTCTGTGGTTCTGACCCAATTCTTACACCAGTCCTTCCATACTCAACCAATTAATCTAATGGTTCATTAATTGCAAACATCTGAAATCATTAGAACCTGATTGAGCACAAAAGCATCAAATCCTGCGAAGCTGTGACTGCTTAGCCAGCAAATGGTCTCATTGCAAAGGAATGTCAATGTTTATAGTAAATGTAACCTAAACTAGGGTGTTCATTGACATATCCCTCCATTTGTATACAACGGCTCTGACATCTATCAGTTCAAGAGTGCATGATTTATCCACTGCTATATCCTGGAACTGACAAGCCAAAGATTACAGCTTAACCTACATGAAAGCAGAGGCTGTATGTATTCCTAAAATAAATATTTAGTAACTGACAAGCTCTGGTTAATATTAATTCCTGATAGAAAGCAGTCAATTTAAGCTTACTTCATGCCAAAATCTATTTGTATTTTGTAAATCATTTTTCATGAATATAGTCTAGAGGATCTCGAGGAGATGTGTGAGTGGGGGTGGGTGGCTGCATCAGTTGCATTTTATATCTCCCACATCTGCATGAAGGAGAGCCCTGGGTGTGCCTGGGAATGGGGCAGAGCTGGGGAGGGGCACACGCAGCCCTGGGATGGGAACTGGAACATGGAGAGTCCATTTAGTGAATTTAGTGAGTGTGAAAATGCCAAATTGGGCACTCTGGAGTTGTGTTTATCCACGGGGCACCCAGCGCAGGTAGCACTGAACATCCCAGACAAATGGCATCACTCTGTCACCTTGATGTGGAGACAGGTCCAGACCTTGCCACGTGCACTCACAATGTCTGTCTGGGCTTTTTCTCTTTTTCTTTGCTTTTTTTTTTTTTTTCTCTTTAGTGCTCTGCTCTGGCTGACAAGGTGGTGTCTGCTCAAAGGCTAGACCTGATCTCAGAGGCCTTTTCCAACCTCAGTGGTTCTGTGATTCTCCTTCTGTTTGTTTTTAGAGGCTACTGATTGTTCTACTGATAGATAAACAAATGAAAATGTCCATTACAATGTTCCTGAGCACTGGCATTCCCCAAAATGTTTCTGCCTTGCTGCTCTGCTGACAGTGCCTCCCCACAGGGTCCAGCCTGGGACCATTGTCCCCACTGCCACCAGCATGGCTGTTGTAAGTGGGGATGATATTTTCCTGTTGAGCACATGTTTTGATAGATGTCTTCACAGGAAATCTTAGTGGGCTGCTCAGTTTGTGGTTTCAAATGTGAAACTTTGTGCCTGATGCAGAGATGAGCTCATCCTGCACAGGACAGGAGCTGATTGCTGGTGTGACAAAGGAGAGCTCTGGGTGTTCACCAGAGAGAATAAAACCTGAGCACACCTGCCCAGCTCTGCATTTTCAAACATAACTCTGTGTGTGTAACTCATCCCTGTGCCCCTCACAGCCCTCACTGAGCAGCAGGGAGAGGTTCTATCCTTCCCAAAGTGCAGACACACTGAGCAGCCCCCACAGTGCTGTCCAGCACTGAAATACTCCCATGGAAAGCTGGATAAGGAGGGTGCAGGGTGGCACCGAAGTGCTCAGAGCTGTCCATGGGATCAGGATCCTGCTGCTGCTGCAGATACCAGCAGGGAGAGCCAGGAGGGAGCAGGAGCAGGCTGTGTGCCCCTGGCAGGAGATGAGCACTATCAGTAGCCCTAATGATGCAGGGCAGTGGCCTGAGGAAGTCCTTGGAGTGTGGTTTCCTTTATCACTTTTACTGGGCTGCCCTTTGGGGGTGAGTTACGATCTGCTGGTTTGATCTTTTGTATTGTGTCTGGGGTTATTGCACCTTTTAGCTCCTGACAACAGTAGTAAAGCTGCCAAGTATTACTTAAAGAGTGGGAATGTTTATAAGAGCTCAGCAAAGGCGAGTGCCTGGCGTGCAGAGGGCTGGGAGGACAAGAACCAGCAGCAGCCAGAGGGTGCTGGGTGCTGCAGCTCTGGGAATAATGACCTTTTCCAGCTGCTGGGATGAGCCTGCAGCAGAATCCAAGGGCCAGGAGCAAAGCAAACCTTGAAAAGCACAATTCCAGGCTGTACCTGTGCTCCTTTTCGAGGAGAATTGCGTGTGATTCTCTGTATTCCTGTATGTTTCCATCTGCAGATGAAATCCCAAAGCATGTTTGCCCTGAACATGAAATTTTTCGGTTTTTGACAATGTTCTAATGGAATCATAGTTCAAAATATTCCGTGAAAACATTACACTCCCCCGTCATTAAGGTGAATTTTGTTTGCATGATCTTTTCCCAGAACACTGATGTTAATTTTTGCTTAACTTTAGTCTTACAAGGTATGAAGCAATTTAACAGACTCGGTAACCTTTCATTAAAGTTCAGTGCAGTACTTAAGCATGTTGGGTGCATTAATTGTTAGCTGACAGCTATTATTTCTGCGAAACCCTTTTGTAGGAAAATTTCTGCTTGATGGATTGGATTTTACAAAATTTGCATTTCACTGAGCCTGAGTTAACCGGCACTTAGAGCTACAGCAGATATTTAAATTGGAAAACAATCATTCTTCAAACCATTGTTAAATATCTGTTAAAACTATGAAACTTGTTTGGGATAAACTCGGTTATGGAGCTCATACTGCTGCAGCGCTGGCTTTGACACATCATTATAACAAACCTGGGTGTTAATTTAGAGAGAGCCGAGGTGTGCGCTCACTCCTGAGTGCTGGCACAGGGAAAACCAGGCACATCAGCAGTTTGGGGTGTGCCCAGAGCCGAGTTTCAGAGCTGGGTCACTGGGATGTATTTCCTATTAGGAGGTGAAACGCAGGCTGAGCAGCTCTGCAGGTGCTGGGGAGCAATTTCTCAGGTGGTAAACTCGGAGGGCTTGGATGGATTCACAGAGCTGTCCTGGCTGCTGACTCTGCAGTGACCAGCCTGAGCTCCCACAGCTCTGCACCAGCACCAGGGGATTCTCCAGTCTGGACTGGGAAACGCCAAATCTCTGCAAAACGAGGAGCTGGCAGTGATAGAGGAGGGTAAAGCAGCTTGGGAAGGAGACGAACTCGTGTTTTATCCAGTTGGGTACAAGGGCCCCAGGAGAGACAGCAGAGCAGGGGCTGGAGGAAAACAAGAATTTAGAAAAGGCAGAGCTCACACACACAGCAAATGAGGACATTGGGTCCTCCAGCTTGGATCCACCTGGCTGAGGATGCCAGATGCAGTGAAGGTGGGATACTGGTGAAAGGCAGGGAAAGGTGCAGCTGGGATCTCTCAGGCTGCTCGAGGAAACCATAAGAGAAATAATTATAGCAATGATTGAGCACCTGCTGGATGCATGAGAGACGAGATGTTTTTGTGGAAGCAAAACCATGTCTGCCTCCCTTGCACCAATGGATTGAGTCTCTTCTCAGTTCCACGATCTACTCTATAAGTCTGGTTTGATTCTTTAATAAAGGGCTTCTTGCTCCTCTTCTGCATGAAGGAAGTCTCATTGCTGCATCCTTTTCACTGCTCTCCTAGCCTGGCAGCAACAGAAGGTGCTGGGAGGGCTGAGGACCAAGCAAGAGGAAACCAAATTATCCAAAAAGAGGATGAGCTGAGGGAGGAATTACAGAGCACAAAACATTCCTGAATTACTAAGATCAACACAGAGACATTTATTTATCAGTGTGGAGCACTAGATCTGTGTTGTTGTAACACTCTGATTTTGCCAGTGATCCACCTGCATTAGGAGCAGTTGAATTTATATATTTTTTTTAATACACATCTGTGCATTCTCTCTGATCACAGCTCCATCCATGCCATCATCCTTCCTGGTCACCAATACATTCCTTCCCTTCAGTGATATCTTGTGATACAGAAATCCAGGAACATGTTTCTGAAGAGCCACAACCATAAATATACAAGTAACAGCACCAATATTGGTTTTGTTGTTTTTTTGTTTTTTTTTTTACTTAAGTGATTAAAAGTGTAAGGCAATTTTTCAGTAATGACAGAATAAATTAATATTTTTTTGATTATGTCAAAGATCTGAGTAAAAGTTGAGTCATGCCTACCTATCAGTAAATCAATTATGTGCTGTAATTTGGTAAATTTAGCTGACTTTAACCACTAATCTTGGATGCTTTATTAAATACAGAAGAGTAGCAAGAAATTCCTTAGATCATCAGTATTATCTCATCAGGAGTGGAAAGAGAATGTTACCTCCTTCCATATCCTAGAAATCTGATGGGGAAAGGAGAGACACAGACAGAAAAGGAGTTAATTATTCAAGAAGGAGTTTCCTCTTCAGCAGATTCCTCTCTCAGCTCAGCCAAACCTTGTCATTCCTTGGCTCCTAATTTCAGGAAGAATTTGGATAGATCAGAACTTTTACATTTCCCTGCAGAGAAAAATGCTCAGGTATTTTCACTTCTTCATTAATTAAGGGTTCCATAAGTGTCTCATGGTGAGACCCCACACCCTCAAGTCCTTTCTGTGTTCTCAAAAATGTTCTTTGTTTTTATGCTCCAGAAGGGAGAAAGGAGAAATAACTCACTAATGTGATTTTAGCAGCCTCCACCCCAGTGTCCTTTCCATTCCCACGAGTCCATTATCCCACAGGTCCCTGGCATCTGTCACAGGATGGGAACGAGCCCCTGGGGTGGAATTCAATCAATACCCTGACCTTCAGCAAAATCCTTTGTTTGGAGCAAGTAGACAATGAAAAACATAAAAACATATTAAATGGAGAAATAGCATTTTCATGGTGGGTAGGACAGAGAATCCATGGATGCTGAGCTTGGGCACTGCTTGGGAAATGGAGACAACATTGTGGGGTGGAGAACATGGAAATTTGGGTTATTGCCATCCAGATTGCTCTGGGTATTTGTGAGACAGAGGCTGAGATCTGTGACATTCACACTGAGGTCACCCATACACAGGCAGTGATTTGTCCAAGGTGTAATATCTGTTGGGAAAATGAAAATAAAAAGGAAGCAGAGCTCGTTTAGGGAATCTTCATTATTGGGTGTGGCAGAAGAGGAAGAGCAGGAAGATCTACAAAGAGATCATGTGAAGAAGAGCTTGAGAGATCAATTTTATGTTGGTTAAAGCAGAAAATTTTATATATTTTCATAAGGGAATTATCATAATTGTGTCCTCATATTTTTAAAATGAAGCATTCCCCACGGCATGCTGGGGAAAATATCTCCATTGAAGTGCTGGGTTTTAAAAAATATAAAAAGTGGGTTGGTCACTTGTGTGGTGCTCTGAGAGTGGAAGTTTTAGAGGACCTGAGACAAAAAGATGTTCTTGGGATGTGCAAGACACCTTGTGGTGTTACTGGGCTGGTTGGGAAACATGGGAAAACATGAGCAGGAAGGTTAGCAAGGGATTTGTTTGGGGGTTTTTTGGTGAAAATTGTATTCTGATTGAAAGTTTTGGAGCAATTCTATAAAAGAAAAGCATCAAGTCTTCAAAATTTCTGCTGAAAGTAAGTTTCTTCGGGAAATGTTCTAGGAGTGGATTTCAGGGATGCTTAGGACAACAGGATAACTTTGAAAATAGAGGAGTTAAAGGAAAACAAACTCAGTTCAGAGTCTGTTACCTTAATGACATATTTTATTTCTCAATCTAACACATATTTCCAAATGAGGCATCTTCTTGCTCAAATGGTGTTTCTATATCAGAATATCTGTGGTTTAGTCTACCTTATTTGGAAATTAGGTAGGGAGATGTAAAATACATGATCCCACCTCTGTGGCCATTTTTCCTGCAAAAAGGTGCTTGAAAAAAAAAAAATTTACATTATTAAATACAAGTCATATTTGGGAAAACCTATCCTAGTTAACTTTCCTTATGAGTTCTTTATAAACTCTGGTACCTTTTGCACACTCAATCCTAATAAGAGGTGACCAAAACCTTCCACCTTCAACTTGTTTTAATGTAATTTTTTCCAACAAAGGGCAAAGAAAGAGTAAGAATAATTTATAAAATGTGAGAAGCTTCTTAAAAGGAAATAGATAAATGGGAGATATATCCATTTTCCCCTGCTTTTATAATCTCAGATTCTCAAGACAGCTTGCATCGTTCATTGACAAACAGAGAGTCACTCCAGGAGTGTAATCAGAGTAAAATTCACAGCCAGGATAATGTACAACTGGAATTGTGTCTGGAGGAGCTGAGGTATGCCTTGGAGGAATGCATTAGATGCTATGGGTAATTAACTAATTTACTCAATCAAGTTTAACAGTGGTTTTAACTTTAATGGCACCATTACATTTTAATATGAAAATAGCAGGCTGGGTTCCTGGCTCTCCCTGCAGCCCTCCCCTGCAGCCACTGCACAACTGGATTGTGATTTGTGGAGTTTGGAATCCCCTGGTGATGCCAGCACTGGTGTTGCAGGGTGTGCAGGAGCCTCTCTGTGCCCACCCTGCATTCCCCAGGGGTCACAGAGGTGCAAATCCAAGTTGTGCTCGTTGTTTTAGATTTGTGTTTGGGGGAAGTCCTCAGAGGGGAAATGGAGTTGCTGCTCCCTGGCAGAATTCCCTGTCTGTGCCTGGTTTCACAGCTGGGTCCTAGCAGGGAAAATGAAGCAAAGAACTGTTACTCCTAATTCCCATATCTTTGCCTGAGAGGCCCTTAATTTCAAAATTATAATAATTTGGAGGGAGAGGGTTTACATTCTCCATTTCAAAGAGAAGCTCCTGCCTTTATTGGCAGATACCTGTCCTTCAAACCAAGACAGTCACACAGGTGAAATGTCCATCCTCACACCAATGGATGACAGGCTGTTCCTGGAGAGAGAAAATGTGCCACAGTGAGGCACCCAACTCCTGGTCCAAGCCCTGGGAGGTGCTGACCACCACATGCTTTGGGACATGAACATTCAGCCAGGATTCTCCCACATTTACCCATTTTTAAGCCAAGAAATTAATGCCATAGACACCTTTGTGTAGTTCCACAGTGGATGTACTCATTCTGCTGCTCTGGTTGAGTGCAGAAGGCAAGAAATGGGGTTTATGCTCCTGACTGGTTGAGGCCACACAACTGTTCAGACTCCTTGCCCACTGTTCAAGAGCAAACCAGTGTGAAGGGCCCCAAGGTAGAAAACAGATCAGAAATGGAGGTGAGGTCAACAGACAAAATCAGAGAGAGTGCATAGGGAACACAAGGCACTATAATGCAATTCCTGCTCCAACCTCTCTCCAAAGCCACATTCACACTGCAAAATGATTTCAGGGAGAGTCTGTCCAGCAGGACAAGAGAGAAGTGTTGGCAAGAGTTTTGCATGCATTGAATCCAGCTGGGTTTTGGGTTTGTACCCAGTTGTAGCTGGTTTCACGCCAATCCTGCTACCAGACCTGGCCTCTCCTAATGGACCAGGGCAATGAACACAAGAAGCTCCACAGTAAATTCACTTGGAGAGTCTGCAACTAACAAGATCTTAATCCATTCTTCTGTGTAATGGTTAAATTCTGCATAAAATACTATTCCAGACAATAGTTCTTTAATTTCATTTGATACCAAACTTCCTGAAAAAGGAATGTTTACTGGTACTTTTTAATTATGAAAAAAAAGAGACCATAAATTGTCTGTTTTGCTGTCTGTGCTAATTACATTTCATTATATATTTGGAGTAAGCTATGATTTTCCTGCTGGTTCCCATGACATTTTTCATTATCAGCCACTAATTGTCTAGCATGCACACTGCATTGTGAACCAAGTAGGCTGGTGCGTGGGCAGAAGTTCCAGCAAAAGCTGCAAGGCAGTGCAAGTGTACATTATTATTATTGCTATTATGATGTATTAGAGAGTTTCCACCTACTTGCATATCTACATATCCTCATCCCTATCAGCAGTGCCACAGCCCAGCAAAGCCCAGGAGTCCATCCTCGTGCTTGGCAAGGCTCAGCAAACACTGAAGGGAAGTTATGGGGGATGGAATGATGGCAGCAGCCCCACTGCAAGGACAAGTTCCCTGCAAGGTGCAATGGAAACACCAAGCAGCTTCCTCAGTCGCTTCCTCTACTCAGTGCCCAAAGCACGTGGGTATCAGAATTTTGTCACTTTGCCCACTCACAAGCTGAGGGCAAGGTTATCAAGGAAAGCACAGCCAAATCTGGATTCCTAAAGGAACAGGATAACTAATGGGATCTTCCTGAGACAGCAGAGCAGAAGAAAAAGGTACAGGGTTTTCAGAAGCCATGGCTAACACTGTATTCATTATTAAAATATCTCCAACAAATCCTCATCTATGCAAACTCAGAAAGTGCCACAAATGGTGAAGCAACTTCTTGCATGCAGTATTTCATAAACTCAGACTGAGGGAAGCTGTAGGTGCCAATTCTTCACACAGCAATCTGCAAGAACATGACCACTGCTTGTCCTTATCAGCCTTGGACAGGTGGCAATTCTATTCATGTGCACCACACACACAATACACAAACACTTCAGAAATAAATGTGTGTTTTCACAGGATTGCAGCTCTCTCCTGACATCTATTTCAAAGGAGACAAAGCCAGACCCTTTCTAGCAGCACTGTGAGGGAACAGTTGTATAATTCCCCCTTTTCTCCTCAAGGTGATCCACAAATACATTATCAGAAATGCAATCAGACCACATTTGGTGCTGTAGCAGGAATGAAACTCCCATCCAAGACAGGAGGACTTGCCCTGCATATGGGCTGGGTTTCACAGACTTTATTTTTATGTGCTGATTTATAGATAGCAAGAATGAGGAGATTCTCCAGTCCTTTTATATAAGGAATATGAAGAACTGAAAAGCACTTATGACCTGACTATACCTCTATTTATTTGACTGCCAATTTTGTCTGAACAAAGGATGGAGGAATGGGCCCACTTGTAGCTGCTGCTGATGTATTTGCAGGTCATCTTCAAAGATTTAAGCTGCCCTTATGACCTCTGGCATAGGCAATTTCAAAGGTCTCAAAGACAGTAAATCAACTTCATTTCCCTCTCTTCTACCACCCACAGAGCCACCCAAACACCTTGCAGGCTTCAATGCATTTATACCCCCAGCAGGTCTCTGAAGCAGGGAAGCACTAACACAACTGCCCCACAGAGCAGGAGCCATGGCACAGGCACAACCCCAAAAAGTGGAAGTTGGACCCAAGAGAACAATCAAGAAAAGTTACATCCATCTACAGAGGCATTTCAGTGCTTAGAATTACCCAAAATTTCGCCCCAAAGCTGAGGCTTCATCTAGAGGTGACATCATGGGAACAGTCACAGGACCTCAGGCACCTCTCCTCAATCACATTGGGTCACACAAAAGCCACAGAATTGGCATTTTGCCCCCAAAATTGGGGAGCTACATCCTCTGATTCTCTAAGGGATGTGATCCAGTAGATATGCTCAAAACCTTCAGGCCACATTGAATTGAAGGCACATCAGGCACAACAGGAGACACAAAGGCAGGTATTCAGCAAGTGTTCTCCCCTTAGAAATTGAAGGCCTGACATAAATTCTCCCTTAAACATACATTTTCCTTTTCCCAGTACCATGTCTAAGATGCAGGACTAGAGGAGGGCAACCTCTACCCTTTGTTACCCTCAGCTTGGCTCAGTGTGCAGCCTGTATTGGGGCCAGAAGTAGCAGCAGATTTGATTTTTCTCTTAAAAAAAATCAAATCTGCTCATAAAAGCCAGACTCAGACTTGAATTCTCAGGATGCAGTCTGGATTTCTCTTAGAACCTGCTATAGATAAATGACCAAGACATAGACACTGGAGGGCAAACCTCAAAGCAGCCAGCAGCCAGCCTGAGGGAGCCACAGGCTCAATTTCCAAAAGGCTTTCCTTGAGGCCAGATTCTCCACCTTACAAAGGCTGCTCTGTGTTTTGCTGTGTATGACCCTGTGGCAGCACTCTTTTCCCAGCAGCAAAAATCCCATCCTGGCCTTTTAGCAATGCCCTTGATGACATTTGTAACTGAGCACACACAGCTCTGTGAAATATTCTGCCTTCAACAAAAGGCACTTTTCAACTAGCAAAGATGAAGTATTAGTTTTGCTGGCTGTGTTTCAAACGAATGTGGAGCATTAGTTCAAGTACACAGCCTCTGCAAACAATGACACCTGAAGTTCTGCATCCAGAGGAGTCCTGGCTCTCTCCTCGTTCCTCCATCTATAAGCAAACACACCACAAACACAGCTGGAACAAGGGAGCAGAAATGTATCTTGATGGACAGGGAAAATTCACACTGTCTGGTGGAGGTCACTTGCAAGAGTGATCCAGAGGTTCACCATCAGTTTTAGTAATAACCATAAAAATAGCTCCAGTTCAGCACAGTATTCAAAATTCACTGAAATTAATGGGGCCAGGGAGACTGAGAATTTGGGGAGCACAGAACCTGAATTGTCATTCATGAGCTGAAAGCTGGTCCCCTCCATATCAGGGCTGGACAGATTTGATGGGGGCAGCACAAGGAAGCTCACACCCATCCAGGCCTGGATAAAAACTGGAACCAAGTAGAAAATCACTTTCCCAGCCCACAATCTATGAGGTACCCTCACAATCAAGAGTTTGCTCTGCCGTTTCTTCTCCATCTCTATATTCACTCTAATCTCTGAGCTATGCCAAAATTCTCAGTTTTTCACTCTTGGAACTATTTTCCATTGTAAAACCAGCTGTCACACAAAGCAGTGAGCTACCTTGGAGGTCGAAGCTTTCACCTGAGACACAGAAAAGCAAGAAAATGGCTGTAATGATAATGATAAATACAATTTGAATTAGAGCAAATTAAAGAATCTAGTCCCTAAAAGCCAATCTCCTGCTGCTTAGGGCTTTCATGTTAGAGATGAGAGCTGTACTCAAATGCAAATAAATCAAACAGGATGGAGATCTCAACTTGTCCCTTCCAGATACCCTTTGACTTTCCAGCCTCTGGATAAACTACCACAATAGCAAGAGAAAGCTATTTTTTCTCACAGATTGCTCAGAGGAGAATACTGTCCTGAAAGAGGATACAACTTGGGTCTAGGAAAGGTTTTTCAAGACAATGCACTTAGAAAAATTTATAATTTAAACAGAATTTAGTTGTCCAACAAGAGCACCTTTTCCCAGAAGGTTCTCAGCCTGCTCTCCCTGCAGTAGGTTTGTCTTTGATGGTGTCCCAGGTTTGTTTTCATTCACAGTACAACACAGAGATCATAATCTGATACCTTTTGTCATAGCTGACACCAACACTGCCTTACTGGTAGAAAAGGAAGACTAGGGCTGTCAGTCTGCCACCTCTCTTGAACACTGAAGTCACGCTTTTTTTTCCCCCTTTTCTTAAAGACAACTTCTTTGTTGCCATGGTATCACTAATGCAGTATTTTGAGACAGGGAAAGAAGATAACTGTGCAGCATCACAGTGACACATCTATCAGCTGCCATCCTCTCAAAAAGGATAAATAAATAAGGATGCCAATGCAGACTTTTAAATGCTCCTCCACCCTTTAAAGTTTTTCCCTCTCACGTACAAGATACTGTCTATAAAGTTCATGCCTTGGTTTTATTATAGAGAAGGCCAGAATTTCCCTCACAGCAAGCAGTGTCTGAGGTTATTTTTCCATTCCTTCTCTTCTCCCTATGCTACATGACACCAGCTGAGATCCACGCTCAAAAGAGAGCAAATAGCACCTGCATGTTCAGAAAATGCCAGCCTGGCTCTCCATGTTAAACCATGCAGTGACTCTTTGCAAGTCTTGCTTGTACAGTGATTTCTCCCTGAACTAACAGAGTATCCACTGCTGAGAACAGCTCAAGTTCATCTCAACAGTGAGAGAAACAAAAAGGGGCACTCTGATGGTGTCTCTCACACAACCACCTTCAGCTCCCTGTGATTGTCCTAGTTTGGAGGACAGGTGTCTGCTAAGAAAGGTAGAAGACTTTCTTTGAAATGGAGAATGTAAACCTCCTTCCTCTGAATTATTATAATTTTGAAATTAAGTGGCTCTCAGGAAAATATATGGGAATTAGGAATAACAGTTCTTTAATAGGAAAATTAAAATAGAAATACAGTATTACAAAGAACAATCCCAAACACTGACAGAGTCAGAATCCAAGCTGACAC
>JAOTQP010000841.1:13593367-13609336 GCA_026413545.1 Cichladusa arquata
GACCGAGGGGTGGATCTAACCATGGACAGCATCTCTCAGGTTATCCATGACTGTGACACGTGTGCTGCCATCAAGCAGGCCAAGCGGGTGAAGCCCCTCTGCTATGGGGGGCGGTGGTCCAAATATAAATATGGGGAGACCTGGCAGATTGACTACATCACACTGTCTCAAACCCGCCAAGGCAAGCGCTACGTACTGACCATGGTGGAAGCCATCACCAGATGGTTTGCGATCTACCCTGTGCCTCACCCCTGTGCCCAGTCTGAGCCCTTGGGAACACCAGACAGAGGTAAGGTTCCAGTGGTACACATGAGAGGTGTGCTAGGAAAAACTATTTGAGTGAACTCACCCTCCAGCAAAGACAGTCCTGTCTGTGTGGTGGTTTTCGCTCAAGGACGAGGTTGCACCTGGTGGGTGATGCAAAAGGATGGAGAGACCCGATGCATACCTCCAGGAGACCTTTTTCTTGGGAGAACTATACTGTGCCTGTATCTGTAACTGCATGTATGTATATAATTTAAAGGTTTTAATTTGATGTAGCATGTTGGTATGGGAAAAATTAGGGGTTGGTAATGTTGGGGGTTGGTTCCTTTTTCCCTTTCCTCTCTGTGGAATTTTTCCCATTGTAATGATAAGGACCTGTTGACTACACCCTAGCACGGATGGGGAGCGGGCAGGTAAAGCAAGTGGGGGGAGCGGCACTCCCTTTTGTGCTCATTCATTCACCTGGCTTGGAGGAGAAGGGTCGCTGGAAAAACACCGCTCTGCCACACCGACGCCAGGAGCTGTTTTCCTCGGCTGGGGGACCCCGCAACCCTTTTTCCAGACGATCTCCCACCTCCACCTCCACGCATCCTGTTAGAACAACCGGGACCGACACTGCCCTCGAGATCTGTGAGCAGAGTCTCTCCTCCACCCTTCCCATCCAGGACAAAGCCACCATCACCCCCAGCGTCCCTGTAGGCAGGCAGGATCACCGCACCTCCCCCTGCTCACCGGGAGCTGGCCGGCGCTGCCTGCTAGCTGGGACAGTAACTGCACCACAGGGGAAAGGTGCCCACAACCGAAAGGACTGTTACTGGGTTCCTGTTCTATTTGTAATTTCCTAGCTTTCGTTGTTTTGTTTGCCTTTATATATATATATATATATACATACCAGTAAAGAACTGTTATTCCTAATTCCCATATCTTTGCCTGAGAGACCCTTAATTTCAGAATTATAATAATTTGGAGGGAGAGGGTTTACATTCTCCATTTCAAAGAGAAGCTCCTGCCTTTATTGGCAGACACCTGTCCTCCAAACCAGGACAGCATCCTTCCCATGGGGAAACTCCAGCCCTGGCACAGCGTGGGGCTGCTCCCTCTCACTGTGCCTGTTCCCTGCCAGAAGAGACCAATCCCCACTTTGCCACGACCCCAAATCTCCCCTGGGAGCTCCAGTGGCCAGGACAGGGCAGAGCCAGAGCCCCTGGGCTTGTCCCCAGGTGGGTGACACCGAGGAGAGCAGGGTGAGGGCTGCAGGAGCAGCTGGGAGAGGCAGAGATTCCACATCCAGCTGATCACAGATTCCATCTGACTGTGGCAGGGCACAGTAAATCACAGCCAAACCCTTCCATGTGATTTTATAGAGAATTTTTATTATCGAAGGTACAAAGGCCGTACTTTGGAGATGAACTGGGAAAAGTTTTACAAGGCAGTGGAGATAATGAATCACAAATTCCACCAGGGTGAAGCTCCCGTGCTGAGTCCCAGTGCAGCTGTCTCATATTTGCTCCGTGTGCATTTTGCTACCAGTAATTTTGTCATCAATTTTCATATTTTGTTTAAACATATTTGTCTTTTGGACAAGATAGGTCATATTTCACCCATTTGATGAATTTTCTCCTTGGTCCAGTTTTACAGGATTTGCACTTAATTAATTGCACAACCTTTAATTCGACAGACTGTTTTTAATGGCTGTGTAGCTTCAAATGCATATGCGGGGGGAAATTTCAAAAAGTAATTGTTTTTATGTCACTACCGTTGAAAGTTGCAATTATTAAAATACACAGATAATGGCATGGAATTCCTTAGCTGATGATATTAAACACGCACAAGTTTTTATTGCAGATTTTTAGGGGGGTTCATGGAATTTGGGGCATGACCTCTGTACAGGAATATTTATATTCAGCCCCTGAAACTTTGTCCAAACTCACAGATTCCACTTGGCAAATTTATCCACGTGTGCTTTTGGCAAGATCAGCCTCGATTTCCATTTTTTCCCGGAATTTTGCTGCAGTTCCATTAAGAGTGGGTGGCTTGATCAGGCTGAGAGCACCATACTTTAAAGTGCTGAACAAGTCTCATAATTCCAGAGCTGGGGAAGGCTCAGGGAAGGGAAGCTCCACGTTTTCCTGCTGGCAGTCCCAAAAGCTTCTCTCTGCAGAGCTCCTGGAGCCCCTGGCAGGCTGGCAGGGAGGGCCAGCTCACCCTGCTGCTGCACACTGCCCATCATGTGTTCGTCAGGCTCCTCCACGCCTGGAAAAAGGCAGACAGGAAGGAGTAGGCAAAGGTCAGCCCCTGTCAGCTCTCTGGAAATGTAATTGTAGTGGCAGTTTGTGAGGCTGCCTGGTTCCCTAGCAACTTTGGCTGTGCAGGGAAGAGTTAAATGCATATTGCTCAGAGGTGCTTTTTTCCCCTCTAATTTTGGCAATAGGATTTTTTTTTTTAATGTGATTTTGTTTTATTTATTGGCCTTTGTGTATATTTGGAGGTTTGTGTGCATAAGCTGCAAGCTCCCATCAGCAATTGTGTAAGGCTTCAAAAAGAAATCTGTTCCTGAGGACTGACTGACTCCTGAGTTGGAGGATAATCATGATAATTAATCTAGATCCTGGCTTCTTTTGTTCTGTGGCTCTGAACAACTGTAATTTGTGAAACAAATTCCACCCAGCCTCTGGTTTTGATGTTGGTAGTGGTGAGCTGGCATCAGGATCTGACCTGGTATCACAGAGTGCTTGGAGAGATCTTTTATGCTGGTGGTGATTAGATGGGGAACTTTTAAAGTTTATATGTCTGAAATACCTCCTGCTAATGACAGCCAAGGGAGCAGTGATGTGAAGGCAGATTTTTGTTTGGAGGATTGAATTTAGGGATTAAGCCAAGGCATTCAACTCCAGTGCAATTTCTAGGAGTTGTCCCTGCTTACACGAAGGATGAATTAAACTCATTTATCTTATTGAAGCCCGAGACAAAACGTGGGGCTCACACGAGCTGGGGGCTGGCAGAGCTGCTCTGACCACGAGGGGCTGAGAGATGCTCCCAGGAGGGAGTGGGAATGGCCAGCACAGCCCCCAGGGCACCCAGGAGTGTGGCCAGGGATTCATGGAATGTCCTGAGCTGGGAGGGACCCCAGGGATCATCAGCCCTGCACAGACCCCCCAACAACCTCACCCTGGGCATCCCTGGTGTCCAAACCCTCCTGGAGCTCTGGCAGCTGTGCCCAGCACCCTCTGGGGAAGAACCTTCCCCAAAATCCAAGCTAAACTCCTCCTGGCACAGCTCCAGCCCTTGCCTGGGTGCTGTCACAGGGACACCAGAGCTGCCCTCAGTGTCCCTGGCACAGAGTGTCCCTCCAGCCTCCTCCTCTCCAGCTGCACACACCAAGTGACCTCAGCTGCTCCTGGCAGCCCCTTCCCCATCCCACAGCCCTGCCTGATGCTGGGGAGCTGCCAGGGAGGGGTTTTGCCCCAGGCTGCCACAACAAGCCCGGATAAAACATCCTGTATGGAACAGCTTCTCCTGGCTGCTGCAGGCAGACTTCAGCCACACGGTCCTGGGATGCAAGCAATGCCTAAAGATTAGGCTGGCAGCTCTTTTCTGATTTCATTTTGCTTGCAGGACCTTCTCAGCCAGTGAAGAGAAAGAAATCTGGGAAAGCTGCACAGAGGTTCCACAGACAACTTTATTTCTATGAAGGGGTGCAGCAACAATCTGAGCACATGGAGCATCAAAGGGGGTTTATAGGGTTGGGTACCTTAGGAAATGGACCAATGATACCAGAGGTTGAAAACTGTCCAACTGCTTTAAGGTTTTAGGTTAAAGTGACCAATTACTAAAAAGAGAAAAGGACCAATTAGGGTGCTAAGAGATAACGTGGGTGTCTATGGGGGTGAGCATTTCTCTGGCAGAGGCATCCTAAGGAAGGATTGCTGATCTAAGGGATGGTTTTCCTGGGGGGGTGTCTGCACCACGCACACGGGGTGACAGGGATGGCCTGTCCCTGGCACTGCAGAGCCCTGTCCTCTGCCCAGGTGTCACCTGAGGCAGGTGCAGGTGGAAGCAGCAGTGCAGGGTGTCAGACACGGGGGGAAGCACCCCGAGGTGCTGCTGCTTTTCCTGCTTCTGTCACATCAGCCTGGCTCAAGAGCAGTAAACACAGAGCAGCTTTAAGTGTAATTAATTGATCTGCCAAGTCACAGGTTGTTCCCTTTCCAGCAGCTAATATTCCCTTTCCAATGGAGTCACAAACACTTTCACAACGTTCAGTGGTGATATTGATGCAGGAAAAATGCCTCCAGAACATTGCATTAATCCATATTATTTTAATTGAACAGACTAAATCTCCTCATGTTGTTGTTCCTTTGACTTCAGCAGAGCTCCAACTTGTTGCAGTGAGTTTTCCAGCTCTGCTGGCCATCAGTAATTCCTCCCTCCACTCCTTTCTTGGCTCAACTGATGGAACCTTCAGAGATGGGCCCGGGGTTGAACTGCTCAGTGTCTGGTGCAGGCAGCAGTAACTCTTTGTTCACCATTAGACACGAGTTTTCTGCCCATCTGTAGGTCTGTAAATCTGCAATTTAGGGTTTTTAGATGATTTGCAGGCTTTGCCTTCCCCTGTTCTGCCCAGGATGGGGAGCAGGGGCTCATCCTGTGCTGCTGAGGATGCTTTGTGCAAACACAGCACTGCACAGTCTTGCCCAGACTCTCAGAAAGTTACAGGCAATTTTGCATCCAGGCTGGTTTTTTCTTCCCTCTCATTTTTATTTTTTTTTCTGAACTCTGGGAATGAAAAGCAAAAAGAAAGTTGCTAAGGTGAGAGGAAAAAATGTCACAGGCCTGCTTGTCTTCAGTTCATCTTTTCAAGAACTCAGAATAGTCTGTTGCAGACAGAAAACAAGGGACTGAGGTGCTTGAGGATGGATTTTCAAACAGTTTGACCCTCATCTTTAGGAGCAGAGTTGCAAATTTGGATCACAAGCATGGGCAGGTGTCTGCAGGTGGGGTCTCAGGGGTCCAAGTGGAAAGCAGGAGGTTTCAGTGAGCAGGTTGGGCAGTGTGAGGCCTTCAGCTGATTTTCAAATTGCCATCAGCTTCCACAGCCCTTTCTGTGATCACAACAGACCTGACCCAGGTGGGTTTGTGGAACCAGAGCTCCAAATTCCACAGCCTGTGACAGAGGAGCACATCCCTGCAGCCCCCCAGGGCTGGCACCACAGACTCAGGATTCTGCTCCTGGCACAGGCAGAGGCAGAGTTTGCTGGGTTGGTTCCTCATAAAGATTTACAGCACCCTCAGGATTCCCTAGCAGAAAGAGTTATAAAGGAAAAGTTGGAATTCAAGCTGTGTCCTGGTGAGATTCTCATCTTTGTTCCTTGCAGATGTTAAGTCACTTTGAGATGCAAGTCATTTCTTTGAAAAAACTTTCTTTGGGGCTGAAATCTAATGGCAGGAAATTAGCTGTTAATCCTGTCTTTTCTTGGACAGAGCAGACATGCACAATAAACTCCCCCTTGCCTCCTCCTGGCCTGCCCAGTGATTCAGTTTGACCTGAAAGCAAACATTTCCTTCTAAGAAAGACAATGTTTATGAGGTGCAGCCCCAGCTTGGCTCTGGTGATTAGAGACACATGGATCAACCTGTGTGGAAGCTGGGATGGCTGAGATCACCAACCCTGCGAGAATCAAACGAGCAGCACCAGCTCCACATTTCCAAACCTGCAGCCAACTCAAAACCCTGCACCCAAATTCACAAACCTGCACCCAGACTCACAAACCTGCACCCAGACTCACAAACCTGCACCCAAACTCACAAACCTTTATCTAAACCGACAAACCTGCATCCAGACTCACAAACCTGCACCCGGACTGACAAATCTGCACCCAAATTCACAAACCTGCATCCAACTCAAAACCCTGCACCCAAATTCACAAACCTGCACCCAAACCCACAAACCTGCACCCAGACTCACAAACCTTCATCCAAACTCACAAACCTTCATCCAAACTCACAAACCTGCACCCAAATTCACAAACCTGTGTTCAAACTCACAAACCTGCATCCAGACTCACAAATCTGCATCCAGACTCACAAATCTGCATCCAGACTCACACACCTGCACCCAAACTCACAAACCTTTATCTAAACTCACAGACCTGCACCCAGACTCTCACAAACCTGCACCCAAACTCACAAACCTGCTGGTTAACTGGAGGAGACACCAACACAGAAATCAGTGGGAGCCTTTGCTCCTCTCCTGATTGGATCAGTGGGTGAATTTGGAATCACAGAAGGATCCCACAGGGATCATCAATCCAGCTCCTGGCCCTGCCCACACACCCCAAAATCCCACCCTGTGCATCCCTGTCCAGTCCCTCCTGGAGCTCCTGAAGGTTTGCAGAGTTCCCATTCCCTGGGGAGCCTGGGCAGTGAAACCCAACCTTGTCTGAAATCCCCCCAAACCCCTCCTGGCACAGCTCCAGCCCTTCCCTGGCTGCTGTCTGAGGAGAATTTATCCCACAGACCCCTAAGGGGGCCCTGGGCACTGTTTCCATGGTGGGCACAGGGTGTTCCTGTCACCCCATGCACAGAGTGCTCCCTCTCCTCCCAAGCATTGTGCTTTATTCCCTTATCTCTAAAAATAGCAATGCTGCAACTTCTGCTCATTTAAGTAGTTCCATTTGGTCCTAAATCCATCAGGTTCTTGTAAAAAGGACTTTAATAGGTCATTTTTCGAGTGAATGGCTGGGAGTTACTCAAACTCCTTGGGCTGGGAAATGGCATTACGTGCTTCCCCCTTCCATTGATTAATTTTTTTTTTTTTTTTTTTTTTTTTAAAGAATAAGCTGTTTAGAAATTTTAGTTAAACCAAAAGGAATTGAAGTGAAATTTCATATGCCAGGCAGCAGCCTTGTGAAATGTAAACTGAGTTATAAACCTACAGAAAATGGATTTTATTATGGAAATGTAAACTGTCCCCTAAGCATAGCAGAGGGAGGTGATGCTGTAACAACATACAAGTAAGTAATAAACAATAGCCAGTATTATATCAGATGGCTGGGTACAGCTAGAAATGTATCTGTTTGGGTGTTGAATTATCCCCAAATCTGAATTATGGGCATATAATTCAAATTATCCCCTTCCAGCCATATAAAGTCTGACAGACATATTTTTTTAATATACTTCTTGTGCTGTTTTGCATTATGTCACATCCTCCAGCATTAAAACCACAGCTTTCCTAACATGATTCATCAGAAATCAGGGGGGAAAAAGAGTTGAGATCTGATATACTGAGCACTCTTAAATTACAGAGCAGCTTCGAGTGCAGGGTGTGAGACAGAGGCAGGGTGAATAAGTATGTCTGAGGCTGTCATGTCCATGAACTGGGAAACTCACTGGCTCACTGAATCATTTCCTGGCCCTCCTGCTCATCCATCGACACCCAGGGAACCAGGCTGGGCTGGCTGAGATGAAAGCCAGAGTAATTCAGAGCCAGCTGTAATTCTTTATAAAACATACACTGAGTATTTTTGTTGACTCCTGCATGACATTTCCAAGGTGGCTGGGAAGCCAGGCCATTTGTTACACAGGACCCAGATCAATAGAAAGCACAGAGGAAAACAAGTCAAGTGAACATGCAGTGGAGAGGACAGGACAAGTTCCAAGTTTGCAGATCTCAGCTGTGCTCAGTGTGCACGGCAGGGGAACAGCCTGTTCCTCACAGCTCATCTGCAATCACTGAGAAACACAAAGCATGAGCAAAAGCTACTGCCCCATCAATCTGTAATTGTCTCATTTGACCACTGTCAGTAGAACAGAGGTTTGCTCACCCTTTTCTCACCCTTTTCCTTCTGTAGCTTTCCTGTCTGACCACAGCTCCCTGTATCCTTGTAATGCACATGCACAAACATCCAGTCTGTTTGTGTGCTGTGGCACACCTGAATCCCCCCTTTCACTATTGCTTTATCACCCCCAAATTAATACATTTTAGCATACAGAAAACATTATATATCCAGAATACCTAAAGAGGTATTTTTGTCAGACACGAGCTGTCAAAGATGAAAATAATTTTCTGTATTGGTTCTCAAATAATCTTGATCAAATTTCATAGTAAAGACTCTTGCTGACTTCAGAGGCTTGAGAACTGAAAGTTTTCAGGGAGTCTGGGCTCATGTTTCAAGATCTGATTTGAAATCTAACTTTTCAAACACGTTTGATTCAGAACCTTGTACAGACTCAGGACTTTCTTCATCCCATTTTAAGGATCAAGTGTATTCCCCCTTGTATTTTGGATGCTGTCCTAGCTCAGGGAAGTTTATAACCAGGCTTTTAGTGTGTCCTATATTAAAAGATGGAAGGGTAAAAAAAATTGCACCTCACAGGTTTGTCCACGAAAATTGCTCCTGGCTAAGATTTAAAAGAATTAACACATCACCTGGACTTTGCATGTGAAGCTTTAACTTTTTGATAAACAGCAAACTCATCTCCTGCTGTGCCAGCTATTTTTAACCCACCTTGTGAGTATGCTTTTTTTATTGCTTTATACAGCATATCTGATTCTCTCTAAAGCACAAACTAAAAAATCTATCGGGCTGTCATTTGCTGCAGAGTGCCATCTATCATCATGCAGCTTGGCAGCTGTAGTGCTGGGAGGGAGGGGGAGCCCGAGCAGGAGGCACAGTCAAGGACTTTCACATGTAACACCAAAAAAAAAATAAAAAAAACCCTTGTCACAATTATTTATGGCCCTTGCTGGGGCACATAATAGGACACATAAAACCTGTGTTTGGGCGCGGAGCTGTGGCCGAGCTGGGCGCAGGCAGTTCTGCTTTACACACACATTTCCTGAACATTGTTCATTTCCTGAACAATGCCGAGCTCCTGGGAAGTGACAGTGACAAATTCTGGAGGCTCTGGCTGCAGCTCTGCAGGCTGGAACGGGAGCAGGGGTGTCAATAACTGGAGAACGCTGCCAATGACACCAAAGTGACACCAGAAAGCCACGGCGACAATGCCGAGTGCTCTCTGCCACTTGGAAGTTGCAGGAAACTTCTGGTGTCCCTGCAGCTCCAGGCTGGGAGGGAAGAAGTGTGGGAGGACCTTGTGCCAAGGAACAATTCCTCCTCATCTGATGTCCAGTGCAGTTTGATAACTCCGATATCGCTGTTCGGGATCAGCCCCGGGAATATTCCGTGTTTTGTCAGGATTGTGGTGCCAGCCCTGCTGAGTGCTGTCCCCTCGGGTGCAGCTCCCAGCTGATGGATTCCTGGCTGCTCCTCTCGAGCTGTGCTGCTAAGGAAACCATGGTTTGGTAATTAAACATAAAACTCGGGTCCCATCCAATAAATTGTCTCGCTTGCAGTTTCTCCAGAAAGAGCATAGACAGATATTAACCTTGGTGTCCCCATTAAAGTCCTCTGATACACTTTTTATTTCCCATATCTCATAGCATCTCTGATCTCCAGTGTTAAGCACCAGACTCTTTAATTAGCACAAGAGAGGCCAGGATAAGTTTGCTCCTCTGGAGCAAACCAGTTTTGAAGGGACGATCCACAAAAACACCAAGAATACAAATGAAACAGAAGCACCTGAAAAGAAAAAACATCACCTTGAGCACAATGTATTTCACTTGTCCCCTGGCAGCCACAGACAGCATTCAGGCACAGTAAGTGTGCCTAAACCCAGCCATTAATAAATCAGGGTTACTTTATTTAAGTGGAAGGAACCTGCCCTCCTCCTGAGGCTGCAGGAGAAGGTGGTGGCTTTGGGGCAGCTTCAAATGCCTAGGAAATAAAGAAGAAAAGGAACTAAAAGCCCAAGTTAGCAAGAGTTGAACTGTAATTTTTTTTTTTTGTGGTTTTTCTGTTGAGCTGAGTGACAGAAGTTCACCCAAGCTGGTTTCCCACGAGCTGTTCCCAGTTCTGCAGGGCAGGAGTGCTCCTGCAGGGAGCTGGGCTGGTTTGGGGCTCTGCATCCCCCCTCAAAGCTCCCCCAAACCCCAATTCCCTGCAGCAGAGCTCCTGCAGAGCAGGGGTGCTCTGGCTCAGTGGAACCTGGAACAGCTCTTCACCCTGAGACTTCCAGCCCTTTTCTCCTCGTGGCTTCCTCCTTCACAGCCTGAATGGGACAAAACCATGATTTTTTTGGGGTGTTTGTCCCCAATAGGGACAAATTTGCTGTGTGGTTTTTGGGGTTTGGGTTTGATAGACCTGTAGAGTAGCTAGAGAAACAATGACTGTTCCTCAGTGTGGTTTATCTGAAGGAGTTGATCTTACTTATATTGAATTTATTTCCCACTCATATGGAGATGATTTGGTTGGTTTAGAACATGAGGATACCACAATTAACAGAATGTATTGAGTGGTGCAGCCTTTAAACCAGTGGATTTGGAACCTCCCACTTCCAAAAAAGTCTGCCCAAGAAAGTTCTTTCCAATGTTAAGTGTCCTTGGAAAGCAGAGGGGAAGGGAGCTGCAGTGGAGACAGACATTTTAGACTTGATCATTTCCTTACCAACTGCTCCTTGTAATTCTGCTCAAAAGTGCAGGATGTATTTTTACATTTCTGATTTTTTAAGTGTGCTTAGAACCTGCTTTGCTCACTCTGAGGTTGTAAATTGCCAAGTAATTAATAATAGTAGAAAAAAATATCATTTAAGGTTGATATTGATGTGAAGAAACAAAGAATGCTGTAATGCCCCATCCATTCTGCTGCCACCTAAGGTTCCCAACACCTAAAAAGTGCATTCTTGTAAACCCCCACCTTTCCAATTTTTAGAAGACAAAAGATTTTTATTTATTTTATTATACAAATACTTTCAACCCTTTCCCACCTACCAACTCTGACACAATCAGAACTTTTCCACGAGTCCCCAAACCGTGTTTCCAGATGGGTTGGGGTTTGTTCCAAAGGAGTCCCTAATGAACTTCCAGCCCATTTGGGGTTTTGCTCCTTGTGATGCCACACCACGCTGTTCCCTGCTGGAGGCTGACACCAATTTAGTGAGATGTGGCAAACATGCAGCTACCAAGGAAATAGTTTCCTTAGCAACAAGGAACTATTGACAGCACTGCACACAGAACCCACTGCAGCCCCACTCCAAAGCTGGGCTTGCTCTTCCTGGCTGCTCTACAGAGCAGATGTTGAGACCCAAATTCAGCTCTCAGCATCTTCATGAAAGGAGGAGTTGATGAACAACCCACTTGGAGCATCCAAATTTGGGATTTGCCACGGCACATCAAGGTTCAAAACACCCAGGGTGCAAGTCTGAGCTGCACAAGGCTCCTGTGGCTGGAAGCTCAGCCTAACTGGCAGATCCTGGGTTTAACAGGGCTGGATACAAAGCAAGAGGAGGGGAAAGTCCTGGTGGCACTGCTGACGCAGATTCTTGGTCAGAGGTATTGATGTGCTGCTGATGTCAGGGGCCTGTGGAAATGCAATGTCAGTTTAGGACTGATAAAAGTAAAATAAACATTCCCCAGTCCCAAATGGGAATTGTTGCATCCAACCCATCGATCATGGGAAATAGCAACAAAAATGTTGGTTTAGCTGGGAGAGGGAAAGGCTGAGCCTGTTTCAGTGGAATTTTGGTTTAAAAAGTCCCATACAAGTTCAAAAAAAACCAATTGCACCATGACATCCCTTGATTGAATTTTAACTGATATTTTGGTTCTGTTTTCCCGATTTCCCACCAGTATTTTATGGGATGGCCCAGTGTTAGTGGTTGCATCCTAAACCCAGAGGATATTTGAAAGCAAATCCCTGCTCTGCCACATTTTCCTGTGCAGGTCCCCCTGGACTCAAATTTCCAAAGGGATCAGAACATTCCCAGTTTGGAGAAATGCCCAAGAGACCCTTGATGAGGAGATGATTTTGGGGAAATGCTCAATGCTAATTTAACTCTCAAAATCAAATCTCCTTTAACTCCCTCTTAGCGCCCAAATTTGAATGGCAGTTTTGCTGTTGCTTAACAGATGTGTAGTTTAGTTAAATATTTCTTCTTAAAATAAAAAAGAATTAAAGAAGTTTTTTTTTGCCATGCTGTACATAAGAAAAAGCAGCACTGAAGTGTTAAATAGATAATATTTAAAATAAATGTAATAATACATTAATTAATAAAATTAATATAACTTCCAAATAGCTTCTAGGTAAGATTCAATGGCTTCTCTTTGCCAGCTTTTAAGATTTGGGGCCAAATTTGCAGAAAAGTCTCTCCTGAAACAGGCAGCAGCACCTGCATGGTCTTAAAGAATAGGTTTTAGATTAATTTTCACTGTAATTGATTAATTAACACTCTACAACAAAAGGAGAACATTGCAAAGGTGAAAAAAAAATTCTGTTCCATTTCAAATATGAGAATCAGCAAAAACTCTTTGTAATCAATAAGAATCTTTATGATACTTTGGTCATAAAGATCTGATTTGGAGAATAAAGCTCTTTTTGCTTGCACATAAATAAATGTAGAAATTACTGCACAAATATCTGGAGAAATACATTTGGGATCATTAATATTTGCTGGAATTAAATTATTAGTTTGCCTTTAGCCCCGCTGAGCTGAACTCCAGATCTTGCTTTGTGCTGAGCACTTGGAAATAACGTTTTTAAAAAAAAACTTGATATAACTGTAAAAAAACTGTGCATCTTGAAGCCCTGAGATCACCTGCTTTTGGCACTGGTTTGTTTTGTTTTCTTTACTTTCTGTATCCCTTTGAAAACTGGCAGACCTGTGACATCTATTAAAGAACTTTGGAAGGGAGTTGCTGTTTCAGCAGTTCCACATGGAGCCTCTCCTTCATTCTGTGATTTGATTTCCTCTTCCATGAACCCTGGCAATTCCGTGGATTTCCTTTTGTGTAATTAGATGGATTTGGTCTGAAAATCAACAATATTTCCTAGCCACTGGCTTTAGAAATCCCTGCTAGAAAGAACACTCGTGATAAAATGAGTTTGGTTTTATTTTTATGCAAATTACAAGTATTATAACCTGCCATATAACTTTAGCATCAGTTCTTCAATTTGAGGAAATGTTGATTTACAGCACAGCTTAATACAAATTTTTCAGTGAAGCATAATATTAGAAAAAAACCAGAAAAATCCTTCTTTAAAATTGTCACATCAGCTTGCCCAAAGACAGAGAGAGTTTCACTTCAAAAAGAAATTAAAAACTTTGAGCTAGGATAGTCTTTAAAAATATATATTAAAAAACTTCTCACTACCAAAGTCACATTTATAAGTATTAAGTAATAATATTTATATTCTATGTATCTAAGCAATAAGTATTAAATACTGAGGATATAGTGATCAGTGATATCTAATACAGGGTCAGGTTTGGGGCTTTCTTGTAATTTGACTTTTAGTAAAAAGAGCCAAGTTGGTTACACTGGAATAAGAAAAGGTAATTAAAGCCTCATTTATTCCATGGTGCAATTTTTCCAAGAGTATCCAATAAAATATTCCTGCCAACCCATCATGTGGAGTATTGGCTGCATCCTGAGCTTTGCTGGGTCTGCACTGGTGGGGCAGCAGCTTCCAGCCCCATTCCCAGCCTCAGTCACCTGAACAACCTTTCCTTCCCTGGTATGAAAATGGGGTTCTGCATTGCTCCTGAATTCCTGGTGATCCATCCCCTGCTCCTGAATTCCTGGTGATCCATCCACTGCTCCTGAATCCCTGGTGATCCACCCATTGCTCCTGAATGCCTGGTGATCCATCCATTGCTCCTGAATTCCTGGTGATCCATCCACTACTCCCAATCCCTGGTGATCCATCCATTGTTCCAAATCCCTGGTGATCCATCCCCTGCTCCTGAATCCCTGGTGATCCACCCATTGTTCCCAATCCCTGGTGATCCATCCCTGCTCCCCAATCCCTGCTGATCAATCCCTGCTCCCCAATCCCTGGTGATCCATCCACTGTCCCCAATCCCTGCTGATCTATCCCTGCTCCCCAATCCCTGGTGATCCATCCATTGTTCCAAATCCCTGGTGATCCACCCATTGTTCCCAAATCCCTGGTGATCCATTCATTGTTCCCAAATCCCTGGTGATCCATCCCTGCTCCCCAATCCCTGGTGATCCATCCCTGCTCCCCAATCCCTGGTGATCCATCCATTGTTCCCAAATCCCTGGTGATCCATCCCTGCTCCCCAGTCCCTGGTGATCCACCCATTGTTCCCAGTCCCTGGTGATCCATCCCTGCTCCCCAGTCCCTGGTGGTCCCTTTGTGTCTCCCTGTGGGAGCAGCACAGCCTCTGTTCCCTCCTGTCCTGTCAGTGCCAGCTCTGCACATCACCAGCAGCTCACCCCACAGGCAGCTCCAGCTTTGGAACCCCTGCCTGGATCTCAGCCTGTGCTCATTTCCAGGTGAGCCCTGCAGGATTGCAGCAGTGAGCTGGAAGGGATTGAACCTGATCCTCCTGCAGCTTTCCCAAACCCTCCATTCCCTCACACCCAGCCCAGGTGAGATTTGTGTTTTTCTGGAGACAGACATTTCAATTTCATTCTTTCGTCTCTGGTGGTTAACGATGCCAAAAAGTAACATTAGGGCTACCTTAGGACTTCAGGGTTTCTGACACTTATTAAAAACTCCAGATGAGGACAGGGCTGCCTGTCGAGGTCGCTCAGGCAGAAGTTCTGTGGCACAGAGCCACAGGAAACTGGGCCACTGATGAACTCCTGGGACCCCTCTGCCTGCAGATCCTCCAAACTTCTCCAGCAGTTCAAAAAAAACACGGAATTCCCTCTTATCCATATTTCTATTTCATATTTCTATCTGCTGCTTGCTGTTTTGCTGATAAAAACACCAGCCTGATTTCAAGTGCTCTGACTTGAGCATACTGCACAAAAATACAAATATTTCTTTAACACAACATAACAGTGGCACAGGACAAGCTCCTCTTCAGAGCAGTCATTGTTAAACACATGAGAATCTGAAATTTTGGTGAGCAGCAGGCTGGGGGTTGTGCTGTGAGCTCCCACCAGCAGCTTGGGAAACAGGGAAAATCCAGAGACTCCTGGTCTGGAAACTGCTCCGTGTTTCTGAGGTTAATGAGAGGGGAATTAAGCACATTCACATTGGTATCTCTGTTTCTGTAAGAGCTGCTAATGCAGCACAGAAGTAATAAACCAATAAATTAAAGGTTCTTAATTATCATTAGAAAATATTGCTATCTTTAAATGCAGATGCAAACTAGGGGGAAAAGAAGTAAAGAACTTTCTGTTTTTAAATTAGCATGAATTAAGAAAAAACATAGCTCAGATTTTCATTCTGACTTGTTTTAACTGGGGAAATGCTGAATATGCAATGATTTTTTTTTTTTTTTTTACATTAATAATAATAGGAAATAGTAGATAGTGGCATCTCAGCACAATTCTAATTTAATGAGAAACAATAAAATAGTTTTCCAAAGGGGCCTATTTAGGTCCAAGGAAGGGAGATATTAAACTTTCAAGATTTATTTTACTTTCTTTAAGGTGTGCTGATGTGCATTTTCTATGACTCCATCCTATCTGCTGATTAGATCTTCTATAATTTCCGTGGTTGGAAAAGAGCTGATATTCTTCCAACTGGATAATGTTGAAAAGGTGTCAAGCAGGGCATGGGTTTTCTAATTGTGGTTGGGTTGATCTACAGAGAATAAAAAGGAAAGGAAAGGAAAGGAAAGGAAAGGAAAGGAAAGGAAAGGAAAGGAAAGGAAAGGAAAGGAAAGGAAAGG
>JAOTQP010000841.1:13609436-13629631 GCA_026413545.1 Cichladusa arquata
AGGAAAGGAAAGGAAAGGAAAGGAAAGGAAAGGAAAGGAAAGGAAAGGAAAGGAAAGGAAAGGAAAGGAAAGGAGGAAATAATCGAAAATTCTTGATCCATTTGTGCAGGCCTGGATCTTGTGGAATTTAGAAAAGAAGGAGAACCATAAACTGGAAAATCACAGGAAATATCACAGAAGCTTCATGCCTTTGCCAGAAAAATCCCCCCAGTGTGAGACACCTTGCAGGGGCAGGGAGAAGGGAACTGGAGGCACTGGGGCATGTTCCAGTGTCTGCAGCACAGACCTGAGCCTTCACCTGCTGCACCATTTGTCCCCCACTCTGGGCAACTGATTACAGATCTTTAGGATATTTTACTTTGCTAGAAATTCCTCTGATTTACCTGTTCTTCCTGATTCCTTTGCAGAATTTGGTTGTACCTTCCACGTGATTAATAATCCATCTCACAGAGAGCTTTAGTCCCAAGCACACAATCCCAAGCTCTGCTCACTGCTCTGGGGGGGGTTCTGGGGTGCCCTGCTCAGCCAGTACAGCTGCTGCTATTTAGGCTTCAAAATATGGATTTACCCTAAGAGCAGCAGGATAGGAGGGCAGCATTTGGGCAGTTCTAGGTCAATAAATGAAATCATTTTCTCAGGAACAGCAGGGCTGCTGATTTTTTGATCATTCCTCACTGGCCTTGTCTGCAGTGATTCTGTCTGACATCAACCCTTTGGGAGCCACTTTGGATAAATTTCAGCAGACATCATTATGATCAAAATACAACATATATTTGTACCTAAAGCACATCATTAACCACTGGAATCCATATTTAAACCATGGTTTCCTCATTTCCGTTTTCTGTAATGTCTCTTTATTTTCTTTTTTAATTCTTTTTGTTGTTGTTGTTGCTGTTCCAAAGGTCTCTGTTAAAAAAACGCTCTTCCTTCCGAAGGACACTTGCTGTATAATCCTTTGTTAGGATAACAGGACCATCTGGTCCCATCCATCTCCCTCCAATTTGATGCTGGGTTAATTGCACCCTGTCAGCAGGCGTGATTGACACCCTGTTTTCTCTCCTCACCAAGAGGAGTCTATTAACAATGCTGTTTGTCTGAATTCTGGGACATCTTTTCACAGCTGCTTGTGTGGGACCATCCACTCTTCCCAAGTTTTGCTCTCAGCCATTACAATGAAAATACATAAAAAGTAAATTAATAATAGCTGTGCTCAGATTTGGTGGCTAGGTGCAACCCAGTGCATTCTTCTCTAAAATGGAATAAGCTGGTTTGGAAACAGTAAATTAGGGGGTTCATTATTGCTTTAGCAGAACAACAATGGGATGTCTCTTCATCCTGTTGTTAGTGCATTGTCCCTGCAGCATGGCATGAATTAATGGGCACGATTTCTCTGGCTTCAACAGAGCTGTATTCATTTATCTTACCCCCAATTTGACCTCAAGTTGTAAAATACTTCATACACAATCCTTGAGTTCCTCTGTAAATAGAGCCACTGAATAAATGCAGGCAGGAGCTCAGTGCAGCACAGGGGTGTCACTGTCCCCACCCAGCAAACAGCCCTGGCAGCTCTCACCTGGCAGCTCTCACCTGGCAGCTCTCACCTGGCCAGGGCTTTGCTGCATTTTCCCACTGAGATCTGTGTGTTGGGCTGTGTCACATCCAAAGGATCCTCCCCTCCTGTGAGGTCTCACTGATGCCTTTTTGGACTGTCTAAAAACAGAGGCCAGAATTAAAATAATAATAAAAAGCAGTTTATTTATGTTGTATTTAGTTACATTTATTAGATTGTACTTTATTTGTTTATTTTTATTTTTATTTTTATTTTTATTTTTATTTTTATTTTTATTTATCGAAGAGCCTTCAGGTACATTTTGGGCAGACAAAGCCTCCCAGGGGCTGCACCCAAAATAGACCGTGTCTCATGGGTTTTCACACTTCTGTAAGTTCGGTCCATTTGCATATTGAGGGTTAATCTTCCAATTACAGCTTCAGGTAATGAAGTTATTTACCCCAAGTTTGCTGCCCCCCAATCACTTTTGTTCACATTTCTCAGAGCCTGGGGCAGTGAGGTGTCCTTGATTCCCAGCCTGGAGAGGAATTGTTGTGTCTGACCAAACTGGGAGAGCAGCACTCACACTGGGCACGGAGTTTAGAGTTCTGCACTAAAGAACGGCAGGGTTACAGAGATGAGGAATAGAAAATCTCAAACCTAAGGCACCATCAGCACACGCCCAAGGCTCTGCCCTGCTCTCCCCTCCCACACCCGATTTACAGCTCGTCCTCTGATGGACAGCCCAGATTCACTGCTTGCCATGAAAAGAAATGGCCCAACTAATTCATCATTTTAAGCAAAGCCAGTTTAACAACTCCACGGGTTTTACTGCTCACACTCCTGCAAGCTCCAATTTGTTCTGCTTAAATCACTCGATGGGGAGAAGTTGAGCCTCAGAGCTGGGCTGGCTCCTTGCTCTGCACTTTGTGCTGCCACCAGGGCTTGGCATTAGGAGATAACACTCTGTACCCACTGACTCCTCCTCTCTCTGGGGGAACCCGTGAGTCACTTCCCGAGGCAGTTTCTATTCAGAAAATCACTTTTACTGAGACTGCACTGATTAAAACTCCTGCAGAGACTCCACAGATAAAACACAAGCAGGTAAAACAAGGTGCAGCAGTGAGCAGGGTGCTGGAACATTTCAGAGGCCACTTCTCTGCTTGGCTGGGAATTTTACTCTGGAATGCTGCCTGAGTCCAGTGTGTTTCTCCAGAGTGATTTTACTAAAATTTGATGATTTCAAAGTTTGTTGAGAAAGGTTGGTGGGGTTTTTTTTATGTCCAGTGTCACCTGGTCAAAGGAAGTCAGAGACGGCTTCAGAACAGCTGAAAGCTTTTTATCAGCAATCCTTCTGTTCGTACAAAAATATCTGCAGAGTGAGTGAGTGACCTCACACACAGCTGTGTGAAACCACAGTGCAGAGAGCCCTGAGCACATCCCAACACCTGACTGGGGGAAGGTGAATTCTGTCACAGAATGGCAGCAGGAAAGTTCTTGGTGTTTCTTCTTCTTCTTCAGAACAGAAAAATTTTCTCACCAACTCAATTTCTGATAATTTTTGTTACTCTTTTTTTTTTTTTTTGTGCTGTAATTCTCTACTTCCATAACTTCAGCAAACTATTTATAGATCTCCAAATCCCAACTCCCTGGTACATGTGGTTGAGAAATTCTTCCTTCTCTTCAGTGAATATTAGGCCTTTACATAACATATGTGCATATCACTTACTTGCTCTAAATTTGGTCTCATCTGCTTCCACTCTGAAAATGTTAATCTGTGAACCATTTCTCCAAAATTCTTTGTAGAATTATTGGTGGTTGGTATTTGTATTGTGAGAGATCAAGGCACAGTGTTGCTTTGTACTGGAGGCTGTAGCTTTTGGGGGGGGAAAATGTAAAATTCCTTAGGAAGATGGCTCAGGCAGGAGCTCCAGTTTTGATTGTCACATCCTAAGTGACAAACTCAGCTCCCAGTCAGGTTGGGATGGGGCTTTGCTCCCCCCTCAGATGTTGGTAGCTGGCACAGCTCCACGTGCCAGGGGATGTGAGCACTGTGATATCACCAAACACCATTTCTAAAAGAAATGACAATCCTTTTTGTTGCTTTCATTGGTACTTTCACATGGCAGTTGCTATAATTTAACATAATTACATCTTTCACTGGGTTTTATCCTCCTGTTGTAGAGATATTCGTGTTTCCTCCAATGATAGTTTTGATTGCATCTCCTGGTTTTCTTATGGAGAAATTAATTGCTTACCTTGCTGCACCTCCAGAGATGTGACCCCCTCACATCCTTGCTGGATATTTTTCCATCTCAGGCTCCTCACTGATGAAGCAGGGAGATGCCTAAACATTTCTATCCATACTCACTCTGTCCCCTACTGGATTTTGCAATTGTCATGAGAATAGTAGTTCCTTGAATTAATCTTGTTCCTAGTCATCAAATTATTATAACTTAGTTTCAGCAAATACAGTAGCTACTCAAAAAACACATTACTTTGTGGAGCTGGGTGAAATATTGTGCACATACAGCAACTGCGACAAAATTTGCCACTTCACTGGGTTTGCAGAAAGGGAGAAAAGGAGGAAGAAATCCCCCCCTTTTCTCCTGCTGTAATATCACTAATTACCTCATTATCAAAAGGCCATTCCATCAACAAAAATGTGCTTTTTGTACATTTTATGCAAGTGACCTTGAAAGTTGTGTATGAAATAGAGGTTTTGTTGCACTTTTTTGGGGCCAAAAAAAGCAAATACCTGCTGATGCAAAAGAGAGTGGAGCAGGAAGCAGCCTGGAGGCAGCAGCAGCAGCAGTGCTGGACATTCCCCCAGCCTCAGGTCAGTTCCTCTCCTCTCTGTGTCCTTGCACAAACCCACCCAGGCTCCTCCAGCCCCTGCCCCACTCCCAGCTCCTGCCTTCCACACTGAGTTACACTAGGAGATCTTAGGGGCACAAAATTGTCTTTTATTCTCTTTTATCTTTATTAAATGTATTTGAAGTGCCTGGTGGAGGCTTTCCAGGTGTGTGAAGTGGTGCAGTATTGCAGAAGTCAATTAAAGTGTGCTGGTTCGTGCTGGCTGAGGAGCTGTCCATCTCCGGGAATTTCTGCCCACAGAGAATATTCCTTTTCCCAAATTCTCTGTATGATTCCACTGCTGCTCCTGCTGCTGCTGAAAACAGTGTTTCAGAATCAAGCACCAAGAGAAAAGGAGTGGTGTCTCCATCTGCTTTTCAGAACTGATCACCAGGACATTTCAGCTTCCTGGAGAAGAGCTTTTGCAGCCCTGCTCCAGTGGGTACTCCAAAAAAGCTAACAACTATGAGCTAAAACAAAAATATAAATCTCTTTTGTAGAAGAATTCACCTTTCTGAAGGTTCCAATGCAAATAGAATCCAGATGGTTCTTTGGGGTTTTTACAGTTCCAGACCAAATTCATGGGATCAAGCTTTGCTTGTGGCAAGTCCAGACTTTCAGCTCAGGCAGGGGCTCACGTTTCCTACAAACTGGCTTTTCCCTGGAGGAACTGAAGGGAAAAAACATCTAAGGAAGGAATGGCCAAGCAGCTTCTGCTGGATTTGGTCTCTGCAGACCTTGGTTGGGGTGACCTGTGGGTTTGTGCAGCTGAGTGAAATCACAGCCAGGGCAGGGGCAGCCCCTCGGTGCTGGGGAAAGTGAGAGTGGCTCTGCCAGGGCTGGTGAAGGCACCCTGAGCCCAGCACTCAGCTCCTGCCGCTGCTGCAGGTTCAAAAAGCACTCGCGTCGCAGGATCCTTGGCTTGTGTCCCCTCCCTAAATGACCCGAGGTGTCCCCACCTGTGCTGGGACTCGTGGAAACCGAATGAAGCCATGAGCAGCGAGTGCAGAAGGCAAGCACAGCTCCTGGCATGGCGTGTTCCTGCACTCCACATTGGGATCCAGCCAGAGATGCTGCTGACAGCGACGCGAGGGGTTCGCAGCCATCCCTGCAGAGCCTTTCCCACTGTCAGCGCTGCTGGGCAGGGATGCAGCCAGCCATTAAAAGGTGGGAAAGCATCCTGCTGTTATGTATATGAGAGCAGGGCTTTGTCCTGTCACATGTCACCGGCACAGCGGCGCGGGGAGACAAAACCCTATCGCCACGCGCTGGAGTTTGCAGGATGTCCTCCAAACCTTAATTATTGGGATGTGTCCTGGGATAAGTGATGCTGTCATTGAACCCTGATTAGCTCAGAGGCAGGGTGGATGCGAGAGGGAGGAAACATAATGGCAGACTGGTTAATTAGCAAGCAAGCAAGAGCAACCCAAATTGTACAATCTGATGAGCGATTTGTCACCCGCTCGTTTGAAATGAGAAATGTGGTATCACTTTGCATTTCCTTTGTATTTTCCGTTTTTGGATCTCTTTATACAGGAGCCAACTTTGTGGCTCCTCTGTGGGGTAAGCAAGGGTTAGAGAGATTAACTCAGAAGTGACTTGACCACACATCAAGAGCACTGGCAAAGCGCCCGAGGCTGAAGCAGCAGCCACACACTTTAACCTGGATTAGAAATAAGAAAACACAATGCAGGACGATTAGAGACGGAAAAGAATGTAAAATTCAAGGTCAGAATATTTAGTTCCGTGGATTATCCTGTCCCCAGCACTTCGAGTTTTGGTTTATTTAGCATCCTTTAGCGGGTATATGAATTTTTAGGGCACAAGCTTGGGGTAAATATATTTTGTGCTATTTTGGTGATACAAAAACTACTGAAAGCTGATTTAAAGTAGCAAGTGGGAGTTTCTGTCTGCACGTGGATGTTCTTCAGTGACACAGCGCTGTCAAATGCACCTCCAGCACCTCAGCACCAGGAATCTGCACGGGGGGAACAACCCCAGGGATCTGGGGTGATTTTATCACTGTAGGGACTTGGACAAAGTCAGAGAGATTCCTTCCACCTGTGAATTCCTGCTCCTGAATTCCACCTCGGATGTTTCTTAGGACTGTTGGTGTTGAACTTCTCCTGTACTTGTGATGTTAATGGTGTGAGGTTGTTTGAGCATCTCCCAAAGCAGAGCTGGCTCTCAGCCTCTCATTTCTTTGTAACTGCTCCCTGAACATCCCACTTTTAAAATGTAATCATCCAAACGTGTCACCTGGAAGGAGTTCAGCCCAAAAAGCAGCAAAATCATTTGCTATTTTTCTTCTAGCACAGGAAGATGGGGATTTTCAGCCTCTGAAAAGCACTTGGGCATTTCCTGATCACTTTTGAAGACTTGCAGCTTCTGAAGGAGCCCTTGAGTGATCTCAGGAATGAGCTTTAAAGCATCATATCAAGCTTTTATAATAATGTCTTCAAGGTGTCTATCACATTTAAGGGCTGAAGAAGGGCTTGTCTTTCTGGAGGTCTGTCTCTTTCTCACATCTAATCAGTTGATCTAATAAAAGGGGCCTGCACACTGCATATTTCTCATTTCTTTGGAGCACCACAGTTGTGACAGTTCCCACCACAACAGGTGCATCTGGACATAAATATTTCCAGAAAGTGACAAAAATGACCAGTTTGAGGATATGTATCTTCAAAGAAGAGAATGAGAAAAAAAAAAAAAAAAAAAAAAAAAAAAGGCTTTTAATTTTAAAACAATATGTGTAAGGGTGCAGATTTCCCACAATGAGTTCTCTGCTGTTATTCAAAGACTCAAGAAATGGGAACTGCCCTGAAATTTCTGCTCTGTCCTTGTGGCACCAACAGTTTGCTGCTCTTTGTCACCTATTGATGCTTGGCGTTGAGAAGTGTTTTCCAGCCCATTTTTGGAGCAGGTCTGTGGTTCTGGGTGAAGGATCCGTCCTGGATGCACAGGGACCTTGATCCTTCAGAAATCCCTTCCTTTCTGCATCAGTGGAACTCAGGATGTGGCAGCAACATCTGGGCAGGGATTTAGGATTTAGGAAAGCCCTTTTTGCATTTCTAGAACTTTAGAAATGTTTGGAGACCCTGCATGAGCTCAGCTGAACCCAAAACCCAACATTCAGGGCTGGGATCCTGGCAGAAAGGTTCTGTGACCTTCTCCAGGTGTTCCAGTGGGGACAGGAGCTCCCCACTTCCACCTCTTCCTCAGGATGGATTTTGGACTTTGACTCCTGATCTGATATTGTCACAAATAACATTTGTTTTTTAAAAGTTGGGGTTAGATTTCAGCAAGGAGTTTTGAGTGAAATCAAGGCAAGCTTAACCATTATTGCCTGCAGGTGAAGTCACAACCATCAGGATCTCAATGGGGATTTAGTGCTGCTTTCCTTTGTAAATGTAGATTTAGGCTGGACTGGAGCATCTCCAGGTTCTCTGTGCCCAGAAGTCCCTGGACTCTCCATCCTTTGGTTCTTGGTGGAATTACACCAGCCTCAGCCCAGCCTGCAGGGATGACTTTGTTTTTGGAGAGATGCTTTAACCCAGCACAAGGCAGCACAATCCTTCTGATTGTTTAAAGTTATTTCAAGTCAGTCTCTGATTATCATTTGGGCTCAGGAATATTGACACATCAGTATTCCACCCATGGCTGCACTGCCACCAGCTCAGGAACACGGAGCTAAGCTGGCAAGTACCTTTTGTTCACAGCTCCTCAAATTAAAGACAGGTACTTTGGTGTGTCTTCAACCAGAAACAAACTGTGAGAATTCATTTCCCAGTGCTATTTGGGTATTTTTGTAACTCACTATGATCACACTGCATATGCAGATCCAAGTTAAAAATAAGCTTTTCAACTCTTGCTTGTTTATACAATATTAGAAGCACTTTATAAAAGTGGATGTTAATTAATGCTGTATTTTAATGGTGTTCCTGTGAATTTGTAAGTACATGCTGGAGAGACTATCAAATATAATTTACTTTCAAAACAATTGGGGATTATCATGATCAAAATAATTCAAATATTATTTTTTTGATTTTTGCTACCCTTACTGTGGAATGGGTTATGTTTAGATGTCTCACACATGCAGAAAGGAAAAAAAAAATCTAAAGAATTATTTTCTTTTTTTTTTCCAGAAGTGATTTTTAAAGAGACTTTCCACCTTCATTTCAATCTAGTAATTTTCAAAGTCAGCTAGGAATGCAGTGAGTTTTCAAAGGGGCAAGCTGTACATCTGTGCTCCTGAAAACACAGCTATATATTAATTTAATTTTCTATTTAAGATATGCTGTATGCATCCAACCCTCAGCCAGCTGATGCCATGCAGCCAGAGGAGTTGTACAAACCTGTTGAGCACAGCAGCACTCACAAAGTTCTCCACAGAGATGAGCCTCTTGGTGACTCAACCTGAAATACTTAGGAGGTTTAAATGTTTTAAGTGGAAATTGTTTGTGGTGCGAACTCTCCCCTTTCTACCTGAAACACAAAGGAAATATCTTGTCCAGCAAAAAAAATATTTAAGTTTCTTTTTAAGGAAAGCATAGGAAATGGGGGTTTTATATCTATTAAATAGGAAAGGAGATGTGGCTTTTAATCTAAGTGGAAGAGAAGTGTGGTAGCAGGAATTTTGTTCAGTCCATGCAGAGAGGGGAAGGGGCCGTGGCAGGTGACCCCAAATGGATCAGGGCAGTCAGGATCTGTCCTGTGTCAGTGCAGAGCTGATTGCAGATCACACCCCACAAACCTGCCCCACGTTAAACCCAGCCCAGTCCCCATTGATTACAGCTCCCTGCTCCCAGCTGGACCCTGGGCCATAAACCTGCTGCCAGCAGCTCCACCTGGGCCGTGAGAAGGAGGATGAATAAAAGGATAATGAGCAGCCCAGCCCCTCTGTCTGCTGCCACAGGCAGAGACTGCAGAGATTGCTCTGGGGCTCTGTCCCCTGTGCTTTCCCCTCTCCAGGAGCCGTGCTTGTAAAACATTTTCATCTGTGCTCTCTATCAGAAAGTATCTGCATTTTATTATATTTCATCTCAGTGCCAAGAAAGGAATATGTTTTGGAACTTCCTAGCACTATCATATAATTTTCATTAATAGAAGGAGGGAAGTCCCAGCACCCAGCACTTGAAATGACCTTTCAAAGGCAGCAAAGGCTGGGGATGGCTGGGGATATCCATGGGGGAAGCTCCTTGGTGTTACCCCAATGGGCAGCAACGTTTTGATATTAAAATAGTGAAGAAAAAAAAATGAAATTTTAATAAAACTGATCCTGATTACAGAGAGAACATAAAATACTGCCCTGCTGTAGTAGCCATATATCAGCTGAGCTTACACATCCTCAGCAGAGTGACTACAATGAGCCGTGGCTGCCTGGGTTTGTAAAACCTTCAGGAGAAAGCAAAGCCTTTGCAGCATTTATTAGCATTTATTCCTGGAGTAATCCCTGCCAGAATTTTCCACTGTCAGCAGAGAGAAGGCTGAACCAGGAAGGCAGAAAGAACCTGTGGTGGTGCAGCTGAAACCAAAATTCCCAGGCCTTTCACTGGTGTTGGCAGCACCTTGCTCATCTCATCCTTCCATTTTTATTTTTTTTAGTAGTCTGAATTCTATCAGTGTGTTCTGTCAAGTACCTGGTGGCCTGTGAGGAGCAGATTGAGCTCAGCCTGCTTGGAAAAGCTCTTTGAGATGCACAAGGGTGAGCTCAGCCCAGCCACTCCCTCCCTGTCCTGCTGGCCAGTGGCATTTATTTTCTCCACGAATTCAGGAGATCATTTAATCCACCCCAGTTTCCCAAAATTGGTCTTGATGAGCCCATAATGAGGCCAAAAAGGTCAATCAGAGCTGGAAGGTGGGAAGTGCTTTTCAAATGCAAATTATTTTACTGGCCTGGACCCTTCCATGAAGTTCTGGAGATAATATTTTAGCTGTGGTTTTTTTTTTTTTTTTTCCCCAGTTTTAAATTGTTATCTTGAAAATGCACAATAGCAAATTTTCCCAAACTTTAGCCAATGAGGATCAGCCCTCCCAGATAATGTAAATACAATTAGTTGATTTAAAGCACATTTCATGTTCTGCTTATCTGCTAAGTGTTTCAGTTATGGCATTCATACAGAATGAGTCACTCATACATATTCCTCAAGGAAGAGCCAAAAGATGGAAGGAAAATACAGCCTGAGGAAAAAGTCTATAAAGATTTCTCGCTTTTCTAATCCCTTCTCTCTAATGTTTCTTTGTAAATTTGTCAGATGGGAATGAAATTGCCTCATAACTCTCCAGATGTGAAGAGCATCACTGCACAAAATTACGTACTTGTCAAAGCAAGGGGGAATTTATGTTGGTGTTCCTGAGATGTGATTTTATTCAGTCTATTTCCTTTGTGCACATCACAGCAACTAGAAAGACAAAAACAGCTAGTTTATGTATATCTTCTTTTTGCCCCCCCCCTTTTTTTTCACCTCTGGTGAATTTTTTAGCTTCTATTTTTCCCTTTTGTTTTCTTATCCCCCTCTCCTCCCTCCTTTTATCTACTGCTTATTGCTAGTGACAGTAAACTTCATCCAACAACACTCTGATGAGAGCAGCTATGATTCTACCAGCACCAGGCAGTTCAGACAAGTGCTACAGTAATTTTCCCTATGGAGCACAGAGAAAGGTGTGGCTTCTCTCCTGGTTAGGGAAGATGTTTGTTTAGAAACCTGCAGCATTTCTTACAGGCAACCAAATCATGATTTCGTTTCATATTTTGCTTTATATTCCAGTGTTTTAATTTCAACTTGGTGCATTTTCCCTCCAAGGCTCCTGTAGTCAAATATTGTGGTCAAACTCACCAAAAAAACTTCTTGCAGTGATACCAAGTGCAGTTTCTTTGTGCTGTTTTTAATGATATTGTTGGCAGGTTTTGTGCAGAGTTTCTTCCTGTAGTTTAAAGCTCTGGTATTAAATGAAGTCTAAAACATAGGGTGCATAAACCATTCTGAATTTCAGCTCCTGTTGGCCATGACCTTCTTGAAACATTTTAAAAATTTCAGCTCTTTAATCCTCCTATTTGTGTTTCTCCAAGACACACAAGAGGGTTTTAAAACCAGTATTAATGGGGGAAAGAACAATGAGCCAAGTAAATGAGATCTTCAAGGCATCATTCACAATGGATCTCTGAACCTCTCTAAAAACTGGGGTGACTCCTCTCACTTAAACAGGATTTTAGGTTCAGGATGGGAAGAGATGCAGACCCATCAATGTTCCATTATCCCTGTCCTAGCACGGCCCAGTTATGAAAATCAAATGTGTCCTCTTCTTCTTTTTTTTTTTTTTTTTTTGTCTCTCTTCTTTGTTTTTCTCCCCTCTATGGTGTTTCCTTTGGAAGCTGCTGTTCACTTCCCTACATGTATTTAAAACCAGCCATATTCTGAGTGCTGGAAGGGTAAATTTGGGTTGCTGCCACACCAAGACATGTAATGAATTTACAAGTAAAAGAAATACTCATAGTTGCATAAGGTGATGTACTGAGGACATCAGGATTTTTTCACGGGAATGTTAAAAAATTTTTTTTATCTGGGCATTAAGTTTTCTGGGATGTTAGAAATAATGATAAGTGTTAAAGCCCAGCTTGGTTCTGAAAACATCTATAAAAATACATTTGAACTAGTTCTGGAACTGGTTTTAAGCTGCTAAAACCTCCATCACTGATGAGGAGAGCACCTTGGACAAAGGCTGTGCAGATCCTCCTGTCTCTTTTTATATCTCACTAGAGCTCCTTGTGTGACCTTCCAGTTTTTCCTCCTTGTGCAGTCAAGGCCAGTCTCTCTCTGTAGACAACTCCAAAAATAAACCCAGGGTTAGTGTGCCCCTTCCTCACCACCCTTGGGCCTGTCCTAGGGATGGAATAATGGCTGGGGAGAGTCAGTGCTGCAGTGTTCACCAGCACAGAGAGGCTTTGTGCTACCTGTTGGACCCAAAAATGAAAGTATTTCCTTTCCTTCATCATGCTCTGGTCATACCAAGTGTCAGTGTGTGAAACAGCCCTTGGAATCAGTGAGTTAATATTAATATCCATCAGCATTTTATCCTGGTGAGGGTGTAAAACACTGGCTTAGAACAAGGAATGAGAGTTCCTGGAGCCAGCCCAATGGTTTCTCAAAGCAGTTTTTTCCCTGTGGTACATGGAGTATAAAATTATCGTGGTGTTGATGGAGCTGGAAGTTGCTCAGAGCAGCCTTGAGGGGCCTGGAGATCCCTTGGAAAAGCAGCAAAGTAAATGGCAAGCCACATATTGTAAAGTAACAAGAGGAATTTTTATTATTGGGGGTTTTTTTTCCCCTTTTGTATTTTTCTTACCATTTTGATCAGATGTACATTGTTTATAACCCCTCGTTTACCAGCCCCAAATATCATTACAACGTCTGCACCATGATCTATGTTCAGTTGTTACCCTTTTAATGGATAAAAAAAGATTTAAGTACTTCATTCTGTTGCATTTTGACAGCTGTTAGCCATCATTTTTCCATTCACCTGCATTTAGCAATCCCATAAAGGGAGGCAATCTCAGAACTAACAAGAGCTGGGCACTGCAAGGTGATAATTCTGTATCACTTTGGCCTATAAATACCTGCCAGGCTTCTGGCTGAGTCAGCAGTCTGTAACAAAGTGGCAGCCGTGCCCTTTTATCTGTGTGAGTGTTTCACAGCAATTGGACTATCAGCCCCTGCAGTGAAAATCCATAGTATCGATCAGGCTATTTCTCCACTGTAATTCTTTTGTAGGAAATCCCTGATGACAAATTTTATCTGCACCACTTTTTGATTGCTGGTTTGATGTAAGCGATCTCCAAGGGCAGAGTTAAGCTCCTGGCCGTTCCACATTATCAAGCACCAGCTTTATTTACTGAAACTACACTTGTGGTCACCAACCAAAATAAAAAAATAAAATAAAAAAAAAAAAAGAAGGGAGAGGGAAAGGAGGAGCTGGAGGAGGCTGAAAATTAAGAGTAAAATAATATTTCAAAGTGCAGGAGCGAGGGGGTGAAATCACTTGTTTGGGCTGCTGGGTTGGTTAGTGAAGGCATGTCCTGCATTAATAAGTGCACAAACAGGAGAAATCTGTTTTGATAGAAATATCTGTGGGACACAGGGCTGTGTCTGGCCAGTGGATGGGGTTTGGAGCTGATTTTGCTGATGGGAATGGTCCCACAGTCCCCCCCAGACCCTGCTGGGAGCTCACTGTGCTCCTCAGAGGGCAGGATGTGATTTCATCCCATTCCCAAAATGAGTTTATTCCTCCTGGGCTGCCTGGCTGGTGCTCAGGGCAGGTGGCTCAGCAGAGACTGGGTTTGCTGTTGTGCTCAGAGCTCAGGGGTTTGCTGGGGTCTGGGCAGGTTCTGCACCAATGCAAACCAGGCACAAACCTGGGGCTGAAATCTGACACAAACTCGGATCCGTGGTACCACCCTGTGGATTGGTAGATGCTCTTTAACCTCCAAATTTAACTTGGAAACCTACCAAAGGAAGCTCACAGACCTCCAGTGTCCCTCAGCTGAGTGAGGGGGGAGCCTCAGATATTGCAGAACACAGAAATTCCATAACTGGGAATTCCAAATGTACTCCACTTGGATTTCAGTGTGGGCTATTGTCTCAGCAGAGCTATTACAGATTATCCCTTGGACAGCCAAGTTTCTAATTTCTGCAGTGCTGTGAATGAAGCCTTAATTCCTGAGCCCTCAGGGAGGTTTTCTCATGGCAGTCACTGCTGAGCACATCGGGCTGGCTCACTATGACTCTGCAGAGATGTTTGCTTTTGCTGAAGTAATGCAGCATGAAGCAGGGGAATGATGTCTCGTGTTTTCCTGCAAAGCCCTGAGTCACTGACGTGCCCCAAACACGGCACGTGCAGGCCAGGATTACTTAGGAAAATAGTCTAGCTCTGGTTTGGGGTTTTTTCACCCAAAGCATGCAAAGCACAAAACTAAAAATAGCTTCCATAGCAATGAGATCTCCATCAAGGAAATATCTGTTTGTACTGCAGGGCTCCTGCCTCTGACTGTGTCACTCTGCTGAAATTCAGCTGCCTAGAAAATATACATCTTTGGCTGGAAACATATATCCAGAGGTGTGTGTTTACTGAGCAGCAGATATTGGATTAGGCATGGAGCCAGTCCAATTTCATGACTACACCTTTGAAAAATTGTCTGATTAACACTGAGAGGAATAATTGTATGTGAAAGGAATAGTAAACATTCCCCCCTGGAATGGGCTTTCAGCAAATAATGTGAAATACCTTGTCCATTCAGAACCCTATCCCAATGAAAGCACTTTAATCATTTAATCATTAAGCAATAGCTCAGATTAAATAAATTAATAGCAAGTAAGTATTGAAAATAATTGGGATTATTTGGGAGAAGCTATTTTGGTTTTTTATACGGTTGAGCACATTCCAAGGCTGAGTAAGTTCAGAGCTGGCAAATTCGATTCACAAAAGTGGAACCATAAAACCCAAAGAGAAGACAATAAGGTTTCCAAGGGGAGTTGAATGAATTTAAAAATCAATGAAATCCTTTATGTATGTTTTATGCACTGCATATCTCTACCCAAGATTTTTGATATAATTTAATGAACCAAATTCAAAGCATGCAGTTTAGCCCAAAGTCTGTTGTTATTATTGGTGAATTGCCATAAATCCCAAACCAGCCTTGCCCTGTGCTCGAAAGGTTGGTGTTATTTGTGACAGGATTGACAAGGTGAGATGGGTGGGGATCAGTCTCAGATTGGACTGGATGACCCTGGAGGCCTTTTCCAGCCTCCCTGATTCTGGGATTCTGTGTTAGGGCCTTACAGGTCAACTTTGAGGCACCAATATCTGAACAAACAGGTGACACAGATTGTTTATAAATTATGTGGATTTATTTTACATTTTATCTTTACATTTACTCACAGAATTCACTCCTGGTGGAAAGCACCGAATGGACACCAGCAGAATCTCCTTTGTGGGTGAGCTATGGACAGATGTTCACTCTGTGTGCACTAAGACCACCAACCCATGGCACTAAAACCACTGAGCAGCCAAGGTAATAATGACTTCCAATTACTCCTAATCTGGGCTAGACTGGAACCAGTGACTTTGAAAGAGTCTGGATCCCATTAACAGCTCCCTAAGCCAGCCAGTCCCAGGGTGTTTGATTGTTCTCAAAACAACCAAAGAGCTTGCCTTCACTCTCCTTTATTTCTTTTTTTTTCCTTTTTTTTTTTTTTTTACTGCTTAAAATTAGGGGTGGGGAGCTATTGAAATACTCAATTTGCAGTTTCCCTGTATCTCTAATACCACGTCTAGAGGAGCAGCTTTCATTTGCACTGGCAATACCTCCTGCTGAAATGAAATTCTCTTTTCTCAGTCCTTGATGCCTTGTCTGTCACTGATGGATTTTGCACACCTAGACCTCCACAATCAGTGAGAGCTGCCCTGATTCTGCCTGGCAGGACATTGCAGCATGGTCCCAGAGTCTCATGATGATTCCTGGGATATCCTCAGTGTTATGGGAGTGAACCAGACAAGAAATGAGCTATTAGGTGCTAATTTCTATCTGCAGAATATCTCTCATTAAATTTTCAGTACAATTATATATTTTTAATTATTATTTTTTATCTATTCTCAGAAAAAAATAACTTAAATACTTGGTATTTTCAGCAAGGCAAGCACCACATTGGTCTGTTTGATACCAGCACTGATGCACCTTGTACCAAGAGTGGCCAAAGGCTGGACTGGGTGATCTTGGAGATATTTCCCAAAGCTAAATGACTGAGTAACTCTGTGAAGAGCTGGCAGGGAAGGAGAGGGCAGTGCTGGGGCTGCAGGTTCCCCTCTTGGTGTGGTTTGTGTGTTCTCAAGAGGTGCCTTGCTCGTGGGAGCAGAAAGGACAACAATACCTTTGTACCTGAATACTAAAAATCAAGCCCTGTGCAGCATCCCCCCCACAGCTGCAGGGCTGGCCAGTGCATTTGCACATTTTCAGGCTAAAAATGTGCACTCTGCTGCACCTTTGTGACTCCTCCTGTGAGCAAAAGGTGTCAGCTCAGGGTGGTTTGTGACCCACCACCTGCCTGCCTCACCTCTGCACTCAGGAGACCCACTGAGAGAGCTGGAAAATTTCACTCCACTTTCTTCTCCAAATTTCTGGTGCTTTGGGGCAAATTCAGCGTTTTCATTAACATTTCAGATAAGTCTGGAAGGAGCACAGACATTAATGCAGATTACAGGCCAGAAATGCTAAGCAGCAGCAGCTTCCTTTGATCTGCTGAGATATGTCAGTGGTAAATATTTCTGCAGCCCTGGAAATCAGCAGCGTGGAGCCCTTGTCCAGATAAAGGGGAATTCAGCCATGCTGGGGGCTCCTGCTGTCCTGCAGTGCCTTCCCAGCCCCCTGGTTTGGGGCTGATCCAAGTGAACCCCCCTTTTGGCAGGGTTAGCAGATATCACCCCAAAAAATCACCCCACATCTCAGTGTGTGAGCAGATCCCCTTTGAGGGACTCATTTCAGGGTATGTTTGCATCCTGAAGTGCCATGTTCTCCTCCAGAAAATGCACCAGCAGCACAGTAAAGGCATTTTCCAGAGGAGGGAACCAAACCTGGATCCCCCATTTCCACCTGAGTGCTCCCACCCTGCAATCTGAGTGAGCATTGATGCTGTTACTCAGTTTTAAAAGAAAGAACTTGAGCCCTTCTCTCCTAAACCAGAAGTGGTTCCTGAGCAGGGGTGAGCAGGAAAAGACAGGAATATTATTCCTACAGGCAGGTTTATCCTATTTATTTCCTCATTTCCTGGACTTAGGTTTCTGCTCTTCCATCTTGGTTTTGGCCCTGTCCTCAGGGCTCTGGTTCACCCCATATCCTTTATAGAATGTTTAAATGCCTGGCCAATATATGATTTTACTAGAATTGTCTCAATTTAGGCTCCAAAATTGAATCCTTCCTTTACAAGGGCCTTGAGATTAACAGTGTTCAGTGGTGGGCTCAATTCATGGGGAATTATTCAGCTGGAATTTACAGCTGAGAAGCTGCTCACGTGCAGGTCTCTGAGTTACCCCTGAAAAGTGAAACAAGTGTGTTAAAAATAGTATTTGTGTAGATGTTTCCTTCCTGGTGGTGTTTCCTGTAGAGAGAAAATGATTCCTTTGGGCACAAGGGTGTTTACCTGGGGCAAAGCAAAACTGTGGGAATGCATCTCCCAAGGAATGGAATCAATGAGTTGGTGAAGTTTTTCTCTTTAAAATCCTGATGATATTAATTAGAATTGTAAACTGCATGTCTGGTTTCATCAGACCTGTCTCCCACCATCAAACAAACACAGTCTAATGTCAAATTATTGAAGTCTCCCAGCTGCTGGAAATTCCCCTTCCCAGCTTTGAGTGTTTTTCTTTTCCCACAAAATAACAAGCCAGTCCCATGTGTTTGTACCAGCAAGTGCTGTCTGTAAAAGTCATGTCATAACCTCAATCAATCACTCAGCACTGGCCAACACTCGGGTAGATGATCCAGAAATCCTCCTGCCTGGGATTATCCTGCAGGAAATAACACAGTGCTGCCTGACAGCAGCAGCAAAATACTTCAGAAAGAGGCCAAACAACCAGAGTTGCCCAAGTAGTTCCTTCCTGCAGCTTCTGGGGCTGCATCTATTTCCACATGTGCCACAAAGTGCCAGATGGAAGCTGGGTGGCACCGTGGCACTTGGAGAATTTCATCATTTCTTTGCTTGCTCATGAAAACATATTAAATTTTCTAGATTGGAACATGTTTCACCAATTAATCCATCTGTTATGGAATAACAAAATGTCCGTGACCACTTAGAGCCATGAAGAACACAGCCTGTAGATCCTAAGCTCTCTTAGACTGGATATTCAAAATTTATGTATCTGCCAGTCAAGATATAACAAAATGCAGAAACATGCTTGTAAAAAGAAATGTGATATTTACTGTTCAGCCATGTAATATCTTCTACTTATACATCTCCCTTGAGGATATCTCGATGTTATTGGAACAGTAGTTTCCTTAGACATGCTCCTTATTCCTCTTTTCTAGTTCTCCTCTTCCTTTGTGTTATTTTCTCTACTTTTTTCTTTTTAATTTTCTAATTCTCTTTGGAAACTCCAACTCTTATATTGCAATACTAGAAATTAGTAGGGTTTGAGACTTAATAGTGACTTTGTTTTAATTAATTTGTGATATAAAGCTGAAGATCAGTTTAGAGCGTGCAAGTTTAAGACCACAGAGGATTTAGACTTGAGTTATTTGAGCCAGTCTGAGCACAGCCTCCATGGACATCCACCATCACTAAATCAACACAAGCAAAGGCAGAACTGGGGCCTCTCAGTGTTTTCCTGCTGATTTCAGCCAGTTGGGTTCTGGCTGTGTTTTCCAAGCAAACTTGGGGAACCACAGACCTCTTGCCATCAGGTAAATGGTTAAAGGAGAGGTCAGGCAGCTGTGTCCAGACTGGAATACAGCTCTGGATTTAAAATCCTCCCAAGGTGTCTCTGTTATCCCTGTGTCCATCAGTCTGTCTGTTCATGCAGTGCTGAAAGGAGGCCACTTTCAGGTCTTTGAGGAGCCAGCAGGGTGTTTTGTCACACTCAGTGAAACTAAAATCATTTAATGCTGCCTGTTGGTGAAAGAACAGAGAATACACCCTGCTGCATGCTGTAACTTCAGGTCTCCTTGCTTTTATCACTTTCCTTGCTTTTATGATGTGTGCAGTGAAAAAAAAATCTCTTGTGAATGGAAGTCTAAGTTTGCCTGCGAGGGTTATGAAATGTGGAGAGGCAGCACGGGCCCCTCTGCTGCACCTATGTGGTCACCAGCCTTCCCCTGAAACCAGTCTCCATCCCAATTTATCCAAGAAATTTGGGGAAATCCCGTGATGGGCCAAGGGGGAGGCTGTGGATCCACTCTCAAAGCTCCACTGCTCTGTTCATCAGCCTGGAGGAGACGTAGCTGCTCCTGCAGCATCCACAGAGGGCTCCACCCTATGCCAGATTTGTTCCGTGAATTTCTCTCCTCTCATTGCCTTAAGCACAATTACAAATACATTATGCAGTGTGAATTTTCACCCTCTTTTAGCATTCAGCGGTGCTTCAAACCACCAGCCTTTCCCCTCAGTGTACCGGGTTGAAATTAGAGCATTCCCCAAATATCCTGCTGCCTGTGCCATCCCATCATGACCCACGGAGGGGACAGCACCACCAAACACTTCCTGTGCTGGGATTTATTCAATCACATCCACGAGATCTGCCCTGAGCTCTCAGAGGGGTCAGGGAGCCACAGCCACACAACAGCTCCTGCCACAGGCAGCTCCTGATTTCCAGCTGGGGAAGGCTGTGATGGACAAACACAACAAACCAGCTCCATTTATCCACGGGAACGCTTCTCCCTCCTCCCTGAGGGGCTCAGGCTGCTCCTTGCACTGCATTTTTAAATGGATTTTTGGTAGAAAGGCCCTGCCCAGCAGGCCGTGCTGAGCAGGCCAGGCTGCATCAGCCTCTGCTGCCTGGGACAGAATTTGTCAGAAATTCAGCAAAACTTGGGGATTGAGAGGCTGTGATCAATCCTAACAGTGTCCTGCTTCTCCCTCCTCCCTGAGGCGCTCAGGCTGCTCCTTGCACTGTGTTCTTTAATGCAGATTTTTGGCAGAAAGGCCCTGCCCAGCACCAGCGCCATGCTGAGCAGGCCAGGCTGCATCGGCCTCTGCTGCCTGGGACAGAATTTGTCAGAAATTCAGCAAAACTTGGGGATTGAGAGGCC
>JAOTQP010000841.1:13649520-13684142 GCA_026413545.1 Cichladusa arquata
GCAGAGCCCAGCAGAGCAGAGCCCAGCAGAGCCCAGCAGAGCAGAGCCCAGCAGAGCCCAGCAGAGCCCAGCAGAGCAGAGCCCAGCAGAGCAGAGCCCAGCAGAGCCCAGCAGAGCAGAGCCCAGCAGAGCCCAGCAGAGCCCAGCAGAGCAGAGCCCAGCAGAGCAGAGCCCAGCAGAGCCCAGCAGAGCAGAGCCCAGCAGAGCCCAGCAGAGCCCAGCAGAGCCCAGCAGGGCAGAGCCCAGCAGAGCCCAGCAGAGCCCAGCAGGGCAGAGCCCAGCAGGGCAGAGCCCAGCAGAGCTGTCCCAGAACCACAGAACCATCAGGGCTGGAAGAGACCTTCAGATCATCCAGTCCCACCATCACCCCTGACCTGCCCCCAGGTGCCACATCCAGGAGCCACTTGAACACTTCCAGAGAGGCTGATTCTACCCCCTCCCTGGGCAGCTCATTCCAATGCCTGACCACTCCTGCAGTGAAAAAAATGTTCTAATGTCTAATGTGAACCTCTCCTGGTGCAACTTAAACCAATTTCCTCTCATCCCTTCACTTGGGACAGGGCAGAAGAGCTGATCCCCCCAACCTCAACACTTAACTTAGTTAAAATGTGTGGTTATAAATTCTATATATCCTTTCCCATACTTTTATTTCTGTTCTTTAAATATATTTTTCCCCCTATCTCTATCGATATATCTCAACACTCAGCTCATCTTAAATACATAATTAAAAGTTTTAGATCCTTTCCCATAGTCTTATTTCTGTTCTTTAAATATATTTTCCCCTTTTTCTATGATTTTACCTTAACACTCAGCAGAAGCTCCTTAACTTCTGCAGAAGGTCCCCCCTTTTCCAGGATGGAGGTTTGTCAGCCTGGAGCTGAATTACATCTTCCCTGGCATCACTGTCCCTCACAGAGCTGTGAAATGAAATGAAATCCCTCTCAGAGTCTCACCAGCCTCACCACTACACCCAGAGCTCCCAGGGATGGAGAGAACTGAGCCTTGTACGTGTCTGAAGGAAGGACAAACACAGCCAAACTCCTCTGGAGCTCCCCCAGGCCCAGCCTGAATCTGCCCCAGGTTAAGGTTGCCATCAGCCCTTCCCTGGTGGCTGGAGCTGTGGCTGTGAAGTTTGTTTGGAGGGCCCATATCACATCTGCATATCTGAGCATTCTGAGCAGACCTTCTCAAGGGCAAACCTAGCAAGTCACACCAAGACTAAATTAAGTGTCTGCAGGATTTCCTTGTGATATGATAAATTTCCAGCAGAACAAATAGCAGAAATGGACTAGAAATGCATAAGGAAATCCCAGGAAGGATTGATAGAAATTAATTCAAAACCTTTCTCTCCAGCATAATTTGGACAAGACATAATAGAGTTCACAGTTTACAAGTAAGAAGCAAAAAGCAGGAAGTACATCACTACTAAACCAGCTCAATTAATTCCCATTTCGTGCTGCATCTTTATGGGGAAACTCAGCTGTGTGTTAATGATCCTCAGAAGAACCCAGACAACACTGATGCTCTACTTACACTTCTTGTTAAGGGTAAAATTCACCCTATTGAAGAGGACAAGAAGAAGATCTATGCATCCACTTAGTACCACTTATCCCAATTTTCACTTAACAAGAGCCTGAGTAGTGTATACGTCTGGATTGTCCTTCTGCACTAAAGTGAATTTTCTGCCCGGTAAATTAGATTGGTCTGATGTGTGCTTAAAAAGGAAGAAAATCTTTGCTTTCATTAGGGGCTGTGCTGGGAAATTGCTGCTTGACCTATAACTTAAACAAAAAAAATTAGCAGTTGTTCACAACTGCCCTGACAGAGGGACATGGGATATTTGCATCATTTCCTGATCAAACAGCAGAGCTGAAATGATGGAGCCCATCAACCCTGGAGGGGAATGAACTTTGTGAGGGAGCTGCTCATTGCTTTGTTATTCAGATCCTTCTCGTGGATGGTTTTTAATACACATTTATCTTGATGTTTGAGTCAAATTGGCATAGAGTGGGCTGAGAAGCATCATGAGACCATCAGCAATCCCTCAGCAGGAAGCACAGAATGGTGGAATGAAGTTTTATATTTAACTTGCATCTGAGATAAACATAAACAGGAGAGTTTTGCCAGCCAAGAAGTCCTGACAAAGTTGAATTAAATGGCAGATCCTGGGTGTGTGCAGCCCTGTGTGTGCCTGTCAGACCCTCCTGAGTGTTCCAGGGACAGCCCTGGGCTGCACAGACAGATTCACATCCCCAGGACACCATCCAGCCCTCTGGCTCCAGCCTTGGGATGGGCAGCTGCTCGTGGAGCTCACTCCAGGATCCCTTCCTGCAGCCTCAAATGATGTTTTTATTTGCAGGAACACAGGCTCTGCAGATATTGCAGTCACAGTTAATGAAGTCCTTAATGAACTGACAGGCCTGGTTCTTATCTCACTTATGCCAGATTTAAACCTATGTAACTCCATTAACTTGGTGAGTTGATCCTAATTTTACATAAGTGTAAAAAAGATGAAAACCAGACGTTTTATGTGCTCATTATCTAAGAGAATACGAAGTATGAAGTTCTTAAAAATCTTTTTTTCTGTTTTCTCTCAGTTGCAAAGAGATTTAAGGGCTCCTCCACCTTTGACCCTCCCCACTCTCCCTGTGCACCCATTACTGTTTCCCAAGTTAGTCTGATCATGCAGGTTTTGATCTAATGGTGGTTTGGTTCCTCCTGAAACGAGTTTTGTAAACTTTGTTCCTAGTGAGCACATTCCTTCTGGCATGAATCAAAACTCTGCATTCTTCCCCCTTCCCACGGAGCCTCTTCTAGGAGTTCAGCCTCCTCCAGAACATTCATGGCTTTCTTTAATGCAAAGAAATTACCAGCACAGAAACCAGCCCTACAACAGGGGTGTAAAATTGTGGAACTGAGGGCAAAATCATTTTCCTCCTCACAGTTTAACTTTGGAGATGTTTAATCTTGGCCTGTTGCTCTCAGCCAATTCTGCTGAACTTTCCCTGCCTGCAGTAGTTTACTTTCCACTTGAGCTCTGAAAGATCAGTTTTACCCCCAAGGAGACACACTCTGTGTACACAGAGAAAATGATTTCAGATGTTTTGGTTCGCTTTTATTGTGTTTTGATACTGATATGATTTCCAATGGAGTATTGCACGGTTCTGCCTCCACAGCCAGGCTCTAGCACCAGTGTGAGGCTGATCCTCCAGAAGTCCAAGGCAGGGAGAAGCTCAGCCCCAGCAGGGACTGCCAGCACACACCCCAGGGAATGGCAGGAGTGGCCAGACATGTGAAATGCTGAAAGCACGACTGCCCCTGACCTCCCCCGTGCCAGCACTGCGGGAATGCCTCTGCCTTTGATGGAGTCACTCATAATTTACAGCTCTGGGAGATCAGACCCGCAGCCCAGAGTACAGAGATGTTAACATGGACAGGCCCTGTCAGAGGAGGGATGCTCATTCTAATGGTACCTCCTGTCACTCAAGGCACAGACTGGGTGTCACTGCTGGGGACAACAGGTCACGCTTTTCCCTCCATTCTGAATGTGATTAAAAACAGCAAAATGAGAGTCAGAATGGGGGGGGGGGGGAATGAACTATTAGGAAAATAAATAAGAGGAGTGGAAAGAGAAATCAGGAAGGAGAATGAAAGGCAAGTGCCCTGCAGAGCCCCAAGGCAATTACCTCGGGCTGGGCATGGGGTGAGGCAGCTCTGGGTGAGCCCCATCACTCAGCTGGGTCACAGCACGCATTTCTTATTCCAGACTCCTCCAGAAAGTGCCAGGTTCTGCCAAGGGAGGCAGTGAGAGCTGCAGGATGCTCTGCAGCCACAGGCAGGCAGGGATGGGGGCAATCCCCCTCTGGGTCTGAGACATCAGAGCAAGTGAGTGAGAGCAGAGCCAAGGCCAGCAAAGCTGTGTCAGAAAGGGCTGAATAAACTCCATCCAGGCACTCAGCTGAAGGGGAAACCAGGCACATTTGGGATGTGAAATGTAGGTGATTATTGCCCCTCTGTTTGCCCCTGCAATGTGCCCCCTTTGCACTCCTTATGGCAGTGACCAAAGGTGAAAATGCAGGCTGATCTCCCTTCTGTGCCCTTTATCAGGAATAAAACTGATCAGCAGGTAGACTTTTCTGTACCTATTCACAGTTTTAGATGTGCTGAGAGCTCACATCAGGTTAAAGGTCTGTGAGTTCTGCTCTCTGTCACAACCTCACACTGCCAAAAATCCCGAGTGTCCCAGTGCCTGCAGCAGGGTGGGCTCCAGCTCTGGATCCAGAGGTGCCTCTGTGTGAGGACCAACTCTTCAGGGGGCACTGGGGCTGCTCCTGCCATCTGTGGGCACTCAGACTGCAGTCCTGGCATGTGCAGGAACACAGCCCTGGGTCTCTCTGACTGGGATTTTTAACCACTGGAAGTTGCAGGAGATTCCCAAAAAGGTGAAGTGGGGATGAAGAGGTTTTTAAAGCACAGCAATACCTGAGTATGACAAATACCACAGAGGGGCTAATGCTGTTTGGCAATTTCCTGGGAGCTCTGCGAGTAGAAGTTCAGTTCATTAACTGCTGCTGCTACCTCCAGAAGTCAGTTCAGATTGTTTTCCTGAAAAAAGGCCTGAACCCAGATGGCAGAGGTGACCCTGCCTTGCCAGCCTCCACCAAGAGAAGATGCAGGTTCAGAAACAATATTTATACTCTCAAATGTCCATCACTCTCTCTTTTTTAAGCTTATTAAAATTAAAAGCATGACCTGCCACATCACATTACATCAAAACATGATGTAACTTCTTAATTTAAAAAAAAAAAAAAAGCATTAATTTATGATCTCGTATTATGCCACAAAAAGCTTTTGTTTTCCCCAGAGAAACTATAAATTTTTTACAGTGACTGTTTCTCCAGTATCTTTGGCAGACTGAAACAGTGAGCGTTGGCAAAAAGCAGATATTTAACAGCTCCTGACGAGCAGCTTATGAATCACCAGGCTGGGATGCTGGCACACAGCTCCCTGCAGGTACCTCTGAAAGCAGCAGCTCCCTCCCTCCTGCTCCCTGCAGAACCTGAGCTCCCAGCTGCTCCCCAGGCACTGAGCCTGATCCTCCCCAGCCTCCCCAGCCCTGGCATTTCTGAGGAAACACTCTCTGCTGTCCAAGTGCCACTGCAGCAGCCCCAGGAGCAGCTCCAAGACTGATCCCTGCTGATTTTGAGAGGCCCAGGGAATTGCTTCTCATTGCATTTGGCACTGGGATGTTTCCCACTCAGAGATGTGGAAGTGCTCTGTGCAAACCTTCACCCCTGCAGCTCTGGAGAGGGGAACTGAGGCAGGAGCAGTAGGAGATGGTAGAGCCCAGAAAAGCCAGGGCTGCCCTGCTGGGTGCTGCATCCCCAGCTGATGAATTCCTAAAGCCTGGCTGCTGGAGGCATGGAATGAGGTCTTTGTTGGCCTGGGGCTCCCACAAACGGATGATTTTTTTGGGAATGCTCTGGCTGAAGTGAAGCCCAGTGGAACTTGAGAACAGGGACTTGTCCAAAGCAGAGGTTCCAAGGCCCTGGCTTCCAAAAAAGTGCTTTATGGAGTGGGCTGGGTGCTGTAAAGCTGCAGCACAGGGCATGGCCAGGCTGGCCTAACTCTCTGCCTAAGGCTGGGCTTATTTCTCACCCAGCTGCTAAAAGCCACAGCCCTGTCAGGCCCTGCTGTGCTCAGCTTCCACTGCACACTGGGTGTAAAACCTTCCCAAAATCACAGCCCCTCCCTAAAGGGGCACAGGGTGGGTTATACTGAGCACCCCAAACAGCAATGACTCCTGAAACAGATCTGTTTGAGGAGGATATTCCTCTTTGGAAGGGGCACTGCTAATCCTGTTTATGAGCCCTCCTGCTCATACTGGATAACCTGAGAGTGGTGGGAAAGTTCCTGGAGTGCTCTGGGTGTAACTGTGCACAGAGATCTCCACCACAGGCAGGGGTGGGTGAAAAGGGACAGGGTTTTGTCAGGTTCTTTGTGATGTGTCACTTGGGGTGCCCCAGTGAGAACCAAGGCTGTGACCCATTCCTCCTGAGAGCCCTGGGAGATTCTCTGTTCTACCTCAGTGCAGTGCACCTTCAAAACCCAAACCTGGGCAGGAAACCACCCCTGGTGTCCTTTTCCTGCCTTTTCCTCCAGTGAGGGACTGGGGAATTACCCTGGGTGGGCTCCACATGAGATCACATCCTCAGTGGTGCCACAAGTGCTGGGCAAACACCTGCACAGCAGAACTGCCAGAGCCTGACATGAGCTGGGGCTGCTCAAAATCCAGCTGTCAACCCACCTAAAATGTGCTTTGCCCCTCTACAGCCCGCAGGACACTTGGCCACTGAGAGGAGGTGGAAAAGCTCTCAGGTGAATGGAAGGAGCTGAGCTAAAAACCCCCAAACCCTCTTCCAAATGTGGAAGGAATTATCTGGGATGTGTCTCCTTTTGACTTGACATAGGAGGTTTCAAGTTTCATGGCATCTTACATTATTGTTTAAATTTGTTTCAGGCAAGAAACACACTTTTTAAGGCCAGGAATACAGATTTGTGAGATGCTAAGACACCTGAAAAGCAAGAATACAGATTGTAGGATGAATATTTCACAGAGTAATTATTTAAATATATTCAAGTATGAACATCTTTAGATCCTAAATTTAGTATTCCTTAAAAACATAATATTACAATAAAATCTAGCCCGCTCTCACATTGTTCCTAACATCCCAATTCTCTGCTTGAACCAGCTGTTTTTTTAAATTGTGCCTTGGTTGCTTATTTAAAGCATCCCACTGATATTTTTGCCCCAGACTTTAATTTTTGGAGTAGCACTGACACATCTGCTGCTGCTGAGCACCTGAAGCTCCCAAAACACGATGGGGGCTGGAGTGGGGATGCTCTGGGGGAGAGGCAGCTCCTGCTCCCTGCAGAGATCCCGTGGGTCAGGTGGGATTTCAGCACCTGCCTGGGGCACACAGAGCAGCCCAGACCCTTTGGGAAGCTTTGGGAGCCTTTGGGAAGCTTTGGGAGCCTTTGGGAGCCTTTGGGAACCTTTGGGAAGCTTTGGGAGCCTTTGGGAGCCTTTGGGAGGCTTTGGGAAGCTTTGGGAAGCTTTGGGAAGCTTTGGGAGCCTTTGGGAAGTTTTGGGAGCCTTTGGGAACCTTTGGGAGCCTTTGGGAGCCTTTGGGAACCTTTGGGAAGCTTTGGGAGCCTTTGGGAAGCTTTGGGAAGCTTTGGGAACCTTTGGGTATCTTTGGGAAGCTTTGGGAAGTTTTGGAAAGCTTTGGGAACCTTTGGGTATCTTTGGGAAGCTTTGGGAAGTTTTGGAAAGCTTTGGGAAGCTTTGGCAGCTCCAGGCAGGAGCACTCCAGGCATGGAGCAACCAGGGAGCAGCAGGGAAATGTTCCCTGGAGTGATGTGAATGAGAGAGATGACAACACCTCGAGAACTTGGGCAGGGAGCTGAGACTGAAGGAGCTCTGGAGCTGTGCTGGGGGAGGGAGGTTGTGGCACAGCACTGCAGGTGCCAGAGGAAGGGATGGACACATGCTGGGAGTGGATAAACACTGGGAAAGAGCAGCAGCTGCTGTTGGGAGCTGCTGAGCAAACCCTGGGCTCCAGGAGAGCCTCACTGCTGTACCAGAGGGAAGAACTCCCTGATTTGTTTGTAAATCCCATTTTCAGCCAGTTTTAGGGCTGAGCTGTGCTGTTCAGGCCCTGTAAGCAGCAGGATTTTTAGATCTGTGTGTGCCCATCCATCCCCTCACCCCCAGCTCTGGCTGAGGCTGCAGGGACACACAGGCACCTGCAGGAACGTGAGCCTGGCTGCACCTGTGCCAGCAGCACAGCTCTCATTCAGCCACACCTGCCCTATTTAAAACATTTCAACCTATTTAAAACCAGTGGGAAATGCTTATTGCACTGAAATGGAGATGGCCTCTATTCTGTCACGTAATTACAGGGTGCAGTGACACAAACACCTTCTGTTATTCATGGCATCACCAAGCCAAACAGCTCCAGTTCTGGACTTAGGCAGGGGCACATTGTTATCAAGTGTTGGCCAGGATAGAATTGCTGATACCTTTCTCCAGCCACCTGTTTTCCTGCATGGGTTTGGGGAGATTTCATCCCCTGAGGTGCCCTCACTGCACCATGCTCAAGGAGGGTGTGCAAAGATGCCAGGGAAGGTGCAAGAGAGCCCCAAAATTCTTGTACCCTCAGTGTTACCTCATGGTCTGTGAAACCCAGCAGGTTTATGTCCTTCACAGCAGCATTTCAGAGGAATTCTTACCTATGCCATTGTTAAAGTCATGTTAGGGCCAGGGAATGATCAGAAATGCTGTGTTTGGACCAAGCTCTGGCTCTGGCACTTCACTTTTCTGGAAGGAGCAGTTTGGAGTCACAGGAGCAAGTCCAGTCCAGCCCAAAGGTTCCCATTTGGACCCCTGATTTACTTTTCCAATTTGTTTCCCTGTTTCCAGACCCTCCACTAACCCAGGCTGAGCCTTCCCTGAGAAAGGCCCTTTCTCCTCCCAGCCAAAAGCAGAATGCTTTCAGTAATTTCAGATACAAATGTGCAATGAAATCTCAGCCTGGGTGATGCTATGAGAAGGAGAGTGTGCAGTTTGCTTTATGTGCTTTTAGCTGTTCTACCCTACACTGCAACATGTGCACCCACTCTTGTAACCTTTACTGCTGTGCAAAGATGATCTGTCATTTCTACAGAATATATATATATATATAAATTTATTTATTTATTTATTCCGAGGCAGCTCCGAGTCCTGACTGCCCTCTAGAGAAATTCTGCTGCAAAAGCTCAGACCCACAGAGTCAGCAAAAAATAATTGCAGCCCTAATCTTAACTACAGCAGCTGCACACGGGGCTGGTGACAAGATCTGGAGGAGCAGAAATGCACTCACAGGAGGCTTTTTCTCACTGTCACCCCAACCCAGCCACTGCTGGGAAAGCTCAGCAAAAACTCAGCTTCCATCTTCCACCAGCTGAAGTGGGAAAGAAATGAAAACATTTCTGGTGAAGAAATTAAAAGCTGCTTCATGTTCACCTGGCTGGCACGTGATGCTTAAATTATTGAAGCTGCACACCTGAAACTCTGTGTTCTTGCCTTGTTCTCACACCTGTAGCTCACACCCCTGTGCCTGAGGATGGTGGATGTGATTTCCTCTCTGGAGACACCCCAGCCCCTCCTGGGTGTGCTCCTGCCTTGCACTGGAGCATCCCCAGAGCTCCCTTCCCCAAAAATCTGGGATTCAGAGCGTGGGGCCAGGGGCTGCTCGGGACCCTGAGCTCCTGCAGGGACCCCTGAGCCCTGCAGTGACTCCTTGTGCTGCTCCCAGAGCAGCTCTGGGCAAGATTGATTGGTGTCACTCTGTAAAATCACAGCAGCAGAACAAAGTGCATGTTTGCAGTGCTGGGGGATGTTATTGCACATGCTTGGGTCAGCCCAGGGAAAATGGCATTTTAGCCATGAGGAACAGTGCAGAGCAGCTCAGGGTGCACTCAGCAAACAGAGATCCTCTCTGGACCTGACAAAAAGAGAGAAAAAAATGCCAAGTGAGTGTCTCTGCATGTATTTTTTCCCCAAAACAGCTGAATCCCACAGGATCCTGCCAGGATGTGCCAGGAGCTCACCTGGATCCTGCTGGATCTCCTCACTCCTGAGATTCTGCCTTGTAGAAAAAATGCTTCAAACTTTTCTGAAACTGAAAAAAGTTTCTGTTCAGTTTGAGGAGAAGTTGTACTCAGGCTTTTCCTTTATCTGAACCACCTCTTTTCCACAGATTTATTAATTGTCATTTCCATTGGCTCTTTCTCCTCTTCTCCACTGAGTAATATGGGAATCTGCAAAGGCTGAACTCAGGGTTTGGGCTCAATTTGAGTACATATTTTTATTTCTTTTCCCACTATTTTTGTTGCTTTGCCCCCTGAACAGGGACCATCACCCTGATTTTTTTCTCACTGTTTAAAAATGCTTCCTGAAGATCCCCTGATTTTTCCTCAGTGCAGTTCAGAAAGCAAAGTTACTGCTCCAAGAGGCTTGTACCAACTTGGAAAGCCCAGACTTGACAGGATCTTCACTCCCCTCCTGTGCAGTTCCAGTGATGCCCATGGGAAGGGATCAGGATTATCTGGTCCCACTTCATAGCAACTCCCTGTCCGGGATCTTCATCACTGCAAAGGTCAGAAACACCTCCCAAACATTGATTTTTCCCTGTTGTTCCCAATTATTCCCCTTTGTGCTGCCCAGTGTGAGGGTGGGGAGGGGAAGTGGAGCAGTTGAAATGAAGTGAGGGAGGAGTGCTGAGGGCAGAGGGATTTGCAGCTCCCCTGGATCCATTAGCACCCCTCAGCCTGCTGAGAGGGGAACCAGCACCACGTTCCTGCCTGACCTGCCACCAACACCAGCAGCAAATCTCTGACTTTCCTGCAGCAGCCGTTTGTCAGTGGCTCCTTTCTGCAGCAAACAGCAGAGCAGGGATGAGGGGATGGACAGTGGTGACTCTCACCTCAGGGCAGCCACAGCAGGTACAGAGAATGAACAGAGAAATGCTCCAAAAATTGTGATTTCTGCTTCATTTCTCTCTCTATTTGCTCTGTGTCAGGAGGACCTACAAAAGGTGAATTTTAACAAGCAAACAACCTCATGGAGGCATTTGAACTCACATCCCCAGTGCTGCTGAGTGACTGATCTACCACTGCTTCTGTGGCTTTGCTTTGGACTAGAAAATCTCCTTGAAGCTCAAAAAGTTCTCTTGGCAAACACTTGTGCCCTTCCACACAAGAGATTGGTTTAAATACTGAATAATTTCCAGTGAAAACTTTTTTGGGCAAGAAAATACCCAGATATCTCTATGAATTGACCTAATCCTGCCCTGGACTAAACTGGGTACTTTGGGGTGGAGCCCAACACTGGCAAATTTTCTTCATTGCAGTTGTCAGCTGCATTATTCACAACAGCTTAATCCGGTCTGGCTCCTTGCACACAAATGTAACATGCTGATAATATCCATTCCCTTTCTTCTGTACCTTTGTCTCTCTCCATTATCATAATTCTGTCTTCCAGCTTTTTCCTCTGCTGAGCTTTCAGAGACCTCCCTAATCAACATTTGACACAGAGGGAAGATGGGTGGCACCAGGGTGGGTAAAAAGCTGTGCTGCAATTTGAGGGGCTCTGCAATCATCTCCAGGAGTGACAGCACAACCCAAGCAGCAGCTACAGCTCACTCACTCTGGGGAAAAAACTATTTGATTTTAGCTATAAATGTATTTATATTTATGTGCATATGCTTGTACACGTCAAATATTAATTTCTTTTATTCTAATTTCCTCTCATTTCCATCTGTCCCTGTGCCTCACCAGGCTGGGGCTGGGCTGGCTCTGCACAGGCTTTGCCTTGGAGGTGGCACAGAGGAAGGAAGTGTCCCCAAAAGGCCACTTCTCTGTTTTCCAGCTCTGGGGGCACTGCTGTGGCTCTCCCAGCCAGTGCTGGGATGGAAGCTCTGGGGCCAGCACAGGAGCTGCTGCAGAGCCCAGAGGAGCTCCAGGATGATCCCAGGGATGGAGCAGCTCTGCTGGAGGAAAGGCTGGGAGAGCTGGGATGCTTCACCTGCACAGGAGAAGCTCTGGGCTGAGCTCAGTGTGGCCTGGAGGAGCTGCAGGAGAGATGGAGAGAGAGTTTGGACAGGGGTGGAGGGACAGGACACAGGGAATGGCTACAAATGGACAGAGATAAGAATTTAGAATAGAGATAAGGAGTGAATCCTGCCCTGGCAGGGTGGGCAGCCCTGGCACAGGTGCCCAGAGCAGCTGTGGCTGCCCCTGCATCCCTGGAGGTGTCCCAGGCCAGGCTGGACAGGGCTGGGGGCACCTGGGGCAGTGGGAGGGGTCCCTGCCTGGCAGAGGTGGGATGAGGTGGTTTGTAGGGTCCTTTCCAACCCAACCCACTGCATTCCAGGATCAGGGCAGCCAGGCTGCCATGGGATGTGCCCAGAGCCCCCAGAGGTGCCAGGGGTGCTCCCAGCTCTGGACACCCACAGAATTGTCCTGTACACCCTGCCCAGGCAGGGATCCCAGCCCTGACCCCACAGAGGGGCTCAGGCATTAAACCTGACCCAAAGCACCTTCCAGCCCCTATAATCTGTAATCCTGCAACAAATGTCCCCATTAGTTTTGATGTGTGTATGAGATCCTTTGTGTTCCACCAGGGGAAGGAGCCCCTTGCCTCCCTGCAGGCTCTGCTGGAGGCAGCAGGTTCATTCTGTGCTACATGCATAGAGAGGATAAAGAGGAGGAGAAGAGGAAAGAGTAGGGCAGGCAGTGGCAAAGGTGGAGAAGCTCTGCTTTAAACACTTCATGGGGAACTGTAAAACTTCTGAACAATTCAATAGATTAACTTCCCCTTTCAGTGGCATCAGTAAAACTGAATTATCATCCTCACTTTTAAGTGATGCCCAGGCCCAGGAGTCATCCATCAGGGATCATTTCCTGATAAAACAATCAATCCTGCACGGTGCAGAGGGGACAAACTGCTCCAGATAGCATCACCAAATATCCTTCCCACCCCAAAGCCTCCTGTGAGGCTTTGTCAATGAAAGTGCATTTGTCTGCCCTTATCTGCTGCAGGAAATGTGGAATACAAAGGGAGCAAGGGAAATCTGCATGTGATGTGCAGGTGGCAGAGATCACCCAGCCAGGAGCAGCTCAGCACCTGCACCTCAGGTACACACTGGCAGAAATAAAACAAATGGGAAGGGTTTGAGTGAAAAATGGGAGAGAATGTGAGAAAAAATGTGTTTCTGTTATCCCTGTTTTAGGATATCTTCTGTGCCTTGAGCCAGAATCTCTAAAATCCCACCCATCTTCTCAGAGACTTCTCTTTCTGATCCTCACTAGAAACAGGTTTGGGTTGGATGTTTGCCTTTCTGATCTATTAAAGATTTGTTTTATTTATTTTTATATCTATCAGAAAACTTTTAAAAAACTGGGAAAATTTATGAAAGTTTCTGCAATTCTTTTAATCAGCAATTGGATTTTGTCTTAATGAGCACAACTATAATTTGAAGAAATAACTTCCAAAACGTTCCTTTTACTAAAAATATCCCCACTTGCCCATTTCCACTACAAAACAGGGAGATTTTTGGCAATAGGAAATCATGTTTGGATGAAACTTGTTTGCTAAAATAGGATGATTTTAAAATGATTGATTTTCCTGCTCATTGTAGTTTTGACCATAAGGTGAAAAATTACAGCAAGTTTATTTCTCAGCCAGATATGAACTGTACTAAAACCAAACTCCTTGGAATATTTGTGGATGATAATGTGGCCACTGGAGCAAAAAGAAACTTCTCCCTGCAGCTGAGGAGCTGGGATGTTCATCAACAAACAGGTTCAGGGTAAATTAAGAGGTTCAGTGTAGCAGAGTTCTTCAAAGGCTTTCTAGTTGTTCAATTCCAATTAAAAGTCAATTGAATTGGACACTTAATTCCCATTTGTGTCTATGAAAATCTCTCCTCTGTAATGTCCTGGGTTACAATTCTAAAAGAGCTGAAAAAGCAGGGGCACAAAAATGTATAAAGAATGTAATGGAAGTGTTTGTTTTGGGGAGTATTATGGAATTTACAATATTTAACAGAGTATCTCCATAAAAGCACACACAGCACCAGATAATAACAAAGTGAGGTTGGAATATTTGTATTTATGTGTGTGATCTATCAGCCAAGACATTGTGTGGTTTTTCTGTCCAGAAAATAGGTTTTCTATCGTGTGCCAAAGGCAGCTGATGGAGGACAGCCAGCACAGCCCTGCTGGTGACACAAAACTGAGCAGCTCTTGCAAGGAATTAGCAGGGCCAGCAACTGTAGTGGAGCTCAGAAGTGATGACAATAGAAAACTCTTGAGGGGAGACAGTCTGACTCTGCAGAAAGTTACTGACATATGTAGGACAGGAGGAGCAGCCCAAGAGCAAACACAAATCCTGCCTAAGGTCTGTGCTGAAGTGAATCCAGAGGAATTACAGGAGATGGAAATGCAAAGGTAACAAGCTGAGTGTGCTGCTGCAGAAAACCCACAGAGCCAGGGAGGCACAAACCTGATAGAAACCTCAAAAACCCTGGAATTTTTCTGTGAGTCAGGTGTGAGTGAGCAGGCCAAACCCCAGAGTGGAAGATTCTGATTTTGGGAGAGATCCCCAGGCTGAGGGATTTTATTCCTTGCTCCTGGTGGGGATGTAGTGGAGGGGATTCCCACCCCTGGGAACTGATCAGGATCAACAAATACTCACAGAGACTCACAAGCAAATGTCCAGGCAGCTCAGGGCCAGTTTCTGGGTGTTGATTACTCACAACAAACTGATTTCCACCACTGCTTTGCTTCTGTTCCCTTAAACAGAGAAGACCCAGCTTTTTCCAGGTGTCCCACAGGTCCCACCTTGCTGAGCCCCTCTGGGATGTGCTGAGAGCCTGGAAAATCCAGCTCAGCCCTGCTGGCAGCTGAACCTGAGACAAGACCTGCAAATCCACTCCCAGCGTTGGGAACCACGGCCCATCTGCACACACAACAGCTGACTGCTGGCTCAACAACATTTTCCTATAACCTTCCCTTGAAAATCTGATCCAGACTGTCTAGACAAGTCAAAAGGCTCATTTGTGCTTAATACTTTATAATTTATTATTTTGTCTTCCATTCAGATTAATTTGGCAAGGGCTGCTAGCAGAGCTGGAGTGCTGGGGGGGTGTGATTTCTATGATTTCTGAGATTTCTGTGATTTCTGACATTTCTGTGATTTTCAGGCCACTCACACAACCCCCCTGCTCTGCTCAGACAGACCCTTGAACTTTGCTCTGAAGCTCACACACAGAAACCCAGCCTCATAAATCTAATTCTACCTACTGGCATGCACTTCAGACATCCCCAGTCCATCCAAACACACACATTTGCTTTTTATTTCCTCCTACAGCTTTTTTTTCTTTTCAATAGGAGCATTGTAAATGTTTCAGCAGGTGAACATTGTAGAGCTAAAAGAAATTTAAATGTGCCTTGAGTTTGCTAAGCCAAGATACCCTGGCAAGACACAGACACCTTTAAAAGGGTCTGGCTCTCCCCTTCTTACTCAAAATACAGCTTTTATAAATATGACATCTGAAAATGAAAATGTTTGTTCTGAAAGTAAAAGCCAAGATCATGGAATATTTTTGGGATCATTAATATTTGGATTTTGAATAATGTATACTTATATATATCCACCAAGGGATACAATGTGGGGTTAACAGTAAAGTCACATTAATTGCACTGTAATGAGTGCAGGAGCAGCTTTATTTGCATGAGTCACTTGCAGGGATGCAATATCAGATTACAGCTTTAATTCTCTTTGTTTCCTGGAAATATCCATGTGGGGCTCTCTCCCTCTGCACACACAGGAGGTTCAGAGTCACAACAGCCTCTTTTAAAAGTTGGGTTTGAAACAGCTGCTCCTTGAATCCACTCAGCTCCATTTGCTCCTCCTTGTATCTGCTCCTCACCACGTTTTACCTCTGGCAAACACAAACCCAGCAGCCTTCAGGAATGGTCTGGGTGTGCCTGGCAGGTGCCAGGGGTGCAGACAGGGCAGCAATGGCCAGAAACTCAAACACAACAGTTCCACCTCATGAGGGAAAACTTCCCAAGGAGGAACAGAGCCCTGGAGCAGCTCCAGGGAGGGCTGGAGTGTCCCTGGAGTGTCCCTGGAGTGTCCCTGGAGTGTCCCTGGGAAACATCCCCACCCCACCTGTGTCACCTGCTGCAGGTGACCCTGCCAGCCCAGGGCAGCTCCAGAGGTCCCTCCCCATGTCAAGGATTCTCTGTTGGTTATGGGATGCTGTGTGCAAGGGCACTGTCCAAACCGTGATCTGCTTCCCAAATGTGAGCCTGTTCTCCTCAGAGCCTGGTCTTGGATTTTATATTTCAAATTGTGGGCTGATTTCCAGCTCAGGATCTGGGTGCTGACACAGCCACAGCAAATGCAAATTCCTTAAATATTTCACTGGGCATCCACTGACAAACACCTGACATTCACTGACACCCTTACAGGATGTGATTGGTGCCCACCCAGGTGCTGATGGATTTTTGGGAGGTTCCCTGCAGGAGGACAATCCCAGGAGTGGGACCCACAGCCCAGATTTCACCCTCGCTGTGCTGCCTCTCACCCTGGTTTCTGTAGCACCCAGGTGCAGGAGGACTGAGCTGGTCTTTGAGCACAGCTGTAAAACTTAAATCCTGAAGAAGGGATTTAATGTGAAAAGCACCTGAGAAAGAGGATGTGAAGTAAAACAAATGCACAAAATTGTGCAGAGACAGTTCTTTAATTGCAGCTGATTGGCAAAGGATTTCCTACACTTAACCCTGTAATTAAAAGAATATTCACAACCTCGAGTGCAATCTTCCATTAGAAATCTTACCTGTATTTCCAAAGCTGCATTTTGAGCCTTAGAAAATAGATTTGAAATACTGGCTAACATAAATCACCTTTCATCCACTATTCTCAGTAAAAGTGCACAAGCTGAGGATAAGGACCCCGTTCCTGAATTATTTGTGTAAGTGCTTGTTAGCAGAGGTGTGGGAGGGATTCTGTGCTTGGACAATTAATGGATATTTCTGACTGAAGAAGAACATTTCCATCAGTTGAGGCTGCAGCTGAAACCTTTGGCTGGGATTTTGAAGGGAGCCAGAGTGCTTGGCACCCTCCTCCCCAGCAGCCTGTGGCCAGACACGGCGTCTGCAGCGCTGCCTGGGAGCTCGCACCAGGGCTCTGCACATCTCCTGATCTCAGCCCCAGTGGAAATAACTGCAGGTGAAATATGCACCCTTAATTATTGCTTTGCTCATGAACCAAAAAAAAAAAAAAAAAAAAAAAAAAAAAATCAACAACAACAAAAAAAAACTGCTGGCATTTGATCCTTCCCTTTCTCTTGTTTTTTATTATGCAGCACAACCATGAGAAAAAGACCTTCCCACTGCACTGTGCACAGACATTTTACCCTTTAATCCTCCAAACAAACATCAAGCAAACACCTTAATTATTGTGTCTGTACTTCATGTGTGCAGGCCAGGGTGCAGATCCTGCAGAGAGGCAGCAGCAGCTTTGGGAAATCACCTCTGAGATGGTAAAAGTGCCCCAGGGATGCTGTGTGAGCAGAGCTGTGCCCCTGGTGCACAGCTGGGCAGGGAAAGCTGCTCCTCTCCTCAGTAAATCCCAGCTTTAAATCACAGCCAGAGCCCCAGGCTGGGTGTTTGTCCCAGTCCCTGGTGCCAGAGGAGCTGAGGAACACTCTCTGTCCAAGGGAACAAATCCAATCCACGCCTTCACTTTCACTCTGCACTGTCCCTAATTAAGGTTATTGCTGGGAAATGAGCACTCACAACCACACAGAGGGAAGGGGACCTGTCTCCTCCTGGCACATGGATTGCATTGCTAAAAATTCACTGTAGTAATCACAAAGAGCTGCTGCACAGAATTACTTGAGAAAACCTTCTGAGATTTCAGCCTACCTGGTCCCTTTGTTTCATAACCAGAAGGAGAATAATGAATGCAAAAACTCTGTGAATAGAGCTCAGCAGGGCCTACTTTTTTTCTCCTGGCTCCTGTGATAATAATAATTTGATTTTATAGGTGTCTATCCTCAGACCCTGGCAAGGGAGCAATCTTTACTGAGTCATGAACTTTCACATCATTAAATCTCTCTACATTTATTTTAAACATATCAAAAGTGTCAAGTAACTTTAGATCCACTAAATTTTATTTGCACTGGGTGAAATGAAGTTTGGCCACTTGGGAGAACGAGTGGAACAGATTCCTGAGCAGCTGGGAAGGGATTTGGGAATGATTCCACCCAGGGAGCAGAGCAGCACATCCCCTGTACAGGACAAGTGTTTACAAGGACAGGAACCTGAGTAATCTCCTCCCAGGCTGAAGGGAATATTAAACTCTTCTGTCAGTTGGATGTATATTATTTATGGTCCTTTTTTTTATTGTTGTTGTTGTTGATTTCAAAAAATATTTCTTTGTTGGTGCAACGCTGACTCCCGATAGAAAGTGATGAAATGCCCAATATGTTAAAAAACCTTATCACTAAATCAGAGGTAGAACTATAAATTTGGGCTTTTGAAACTGAACTGACTGTTGAGGATCATTTTGCTCCTGAAATATTACAGCAGTGATCAATTTGCTGTAAAATTAAGCAGTTTAGCTCTGCAATCTATAGATGGAAAACATGTTGTTCTTGAGCAAAGTTTATGCCCTGCCCAAGGGATAAATTAAATTTTATGGGGAAGACATGCATTATTATATGCTTATCTGTTTAACATATCATTCTTTTCCACATCAGTATTATAAATATTTTTAATCATACATTTGATCTCTTGTGCATATAGTGATATGGTAATTCCCCCTGCCCCCCTCCAAAAATATGACCAAGCACAGCTAATTCATCACAGAACAGGGGAGAATTTTCTCATCTTCCCCAGAAATGTGTGAAGATTGAAGCAGAGGCTCTTACAACTGGGGATACTTTGCAATCACTTAATGGGATAAAATTTTCCTGAAGGAAGGGGTGGAGCTACGTCCCCCATTTTTATTACAGGTGTTATTATTGGATATTTATCTTACAAGGCTCTAATCAAACCTGGGGGCTGCAGTCCAAGGCAATTCAGTCACAAAAGTTTGGGAAAGTGGCAAAATATGTCAATTTAGGAAACCAATTAATGGTTTTAGAGTTTTCTGCTGGTTTTCCTTGAATTCTCTAAATTAGAGTCAAAGCTCCCAAACTGAGCCAAGCCCTGGTTTTCCAACAGTGGGAAATCTGTACAGGAATGGATCTGCTGGAGGAGGAGGAGGGAGAAGCTGTGAATCCTCTGCCTACCCCAGAGGAGAGAGCAGGGAGAGGACCCTGGAGGTGTTTTAGGAAGAGGAGCCACAGAGAGCTGCAAACACAATCCCAGGTAAACCCCAGGTACAAGGTGTGACCCTTTGGTGTTCAGTCAGAAGCAGAGGAACTCCTCTTGGCCATGTTTGCCATCAGCCACATCCCTGGGTGGGTTTTTAAAATCCATCTGTTGTAAGAACAGAGCTGGAGGTGGACAGGTGCTGGGAGAGTTGGGCATCCCCCAGGGGTTTGGGGTTTTGGCTTCCATTAAAGCAGATTAAAGAGGGTGGACTCAAACACTCAATTCTGAGTTGACCTGGTCAGTCTGAATGGGAAAAGGAAAGAGAAATTCACCTGAATTTGGGTATTTGCTCCCCAGCTGCCTTTAGCATCTGCCACCTCCCCTTGCTGCTGTGAACACTCCAGGCCATTCTTCAACTTGAGGCAATGCAAATTCTCCCCATTCCCTTTGGAACTGTGAGATTTCCCTCTCTGCTCAGCTCTGCAGGGCCAAGGGGTGTCCCAGGGACATCACCCCACGAGCTCCCTGCTGTCCCTGGGATCCAGGGCTGCTCTGGGTGACACAGGGATTCTGACTTCTTCTTTTCACTCCTCTGAAGCTGCTCTTGTTTCTTTATTTTTATTTCCTGTAGCATATGCTTGCATGGCTTGTCTCCTCACACAGAAAAGTTTTCAGCAAGCACATTTGAGGCTGTTTCTGTGTAAATAACCTTTCTGTGGGTTTATGGAATGAGAAGGTGAATATCAAAAACAACAGGGAGAAAAAAGTGTCTTCAAGACGAGATCCATCCAGCTCTGCAGAAAGCATTGCTATATTTATTATATATCCATTATAAATGTACAACTGAACAGGTTTGGAATTTCCCACTTGTCAAAGCCATCTCCAAACTCCTGAGGAACTTGTCAGGACAAAGCTGAGTCACTGCAGCAGGATGCCAACAAAGCCCAGTTCCAGACCCTGAACCCAGTGCCAATCTGTCCTCACTGGATCCTGGAACGAGTCCCCAGCTGGGGCAGCAAAATTCCTTCAGACTCCTCCTTGTCTCCTGGAGGAGAGCAAGACAAAGGAGGTGGTTCCAGGCCCAATATCTCACACAACTCAGCTACACTTGATTATTATTTGCTTCTCACAGCCTGAAAAGAATCCCACTCCCAGATTTGTCTGTCTCAGCCCTGCTGAAGCTGAGCACTTTCATACATATGTATGGATAGCTTAAGTTTTTATGAGCATAATTTGGGCTTTTCAAAATAGTGACACAATAACAAAGCAAAATTGAGACACGCATGTAATTTGAATACTGATTTGGTTTTATCTTTTCCCCGTGCTGGCACTTTTGATGCTGCTCTTTCCCACTCCATCCTCCCTCTGTTCTTATTTCCCAATGAATGGAATTAGTTGGGAGGGCATTCATGGTTCTACCAACCAAAACCAAAACCTGCTCCCTGGGAGTTCTGGGGAGTTGCTGCTCACTCTGAGCTCTGTTTCAGCTCCTTGGAGATGTGCTCCTGATCCTCCTGTCAGACAGGAGAACCTCTGGCAGGTGGTTCTGGCCCTGCTCTGTGGAGCTCCAGAGCCACAAGCCCTGATTTTCATCTCTGCATTCCCAGGATGCTGCCCAGCACCTTTGCTGGTTGTGTTTTGGGCAGAGCTGTTTGCAGCCCCTGCAGGTGCAGGACAGGATTCCCAGTGCTCCCCCAGCCAGGTGAGAGCCCAGGAACCAGGGCTGTGTCTGCTCTGCTGCTGGGGCATCTCCCAACCTCTGGGAACCTGAAATGCTGAAGCTCTGACCTGTCCCCTCACCCTTTTTTTAGGTTTTGGAGGCAAAACCCCAGCCCTGTCACACCTGAACAGCAGCACAGACAGATCTGAGCAGTTCTGTGTCGTGGAGAGCCTGATCCTCAAAATTATTCATTAAAAATACCCACTTAATAATTTCAAAGAGAAATCTGAAAGATGCTCAGGGGCAATCTGTGAACAGAAAAAGGGGGTTAAATTCGCCTAATAAATTATTTGCAGACTGAATAATTCATGGGAAATCCAGGGTGCATTTAGAGGGGTTTGACTGGGGCTGTCAGCTCCTCTGGAAGGGGAAGACACCTCAGAACTTGGCATTTGCTAAGGCACCATTCAGTACAGCAAAATTCCCACCTGGGACCAGGTGTGTGGGTGAAGTTTCCTGTCCCTGACCCCAGCCAGTACCTGGGGGGAAAGCCATAAAAAAATCTTACAACTGGTTTATCCTGTCCCTACCCAATTGGAGGCTCCTGGCAATGGGCAGAAATGGGAATTAAGGTTTTTTGGTATAACCAGGAATAACCTGGCAGCCACATCCATGTGTTTATCATTGAGCAGATTAAAGTTAAGCAGATGTGGGACCAAGTGTGAAAATGCAGGTGTGGATCATTTACTGGACACCTCAGGAATTGCTGTGCCACAGACAGGTTTCAAATTATCAGATAGAAATGTAAATTAAGATCTGAGCCCTTTCTGGAGGCTGTAAACACTGGGATTCCTCTTGTGGCAAAGGGTTAAACTCAGCACTAGCACAGGGTTTATTTTAACTTGGGCTAAAGTTTCCAAGAGGTCCATGAAAATAAGCTTTGTCCAAATGCAATGGAGAACCTGGAATTTTAGTGCATGAAGCAGGTAACGAAAGGAGCACATAAAACTTTGTAAACAGAGGTGTTAAAACAAATTTAATAATAGACTTTTTAAACTCCAGATCACTGTCAGAGTATATATGTGTTAAAAGACCTATAAATATATTTTAAAACAATCTATTTTCCTTTCACTTAGCTGCCAAGATCTCCATTAGGAGGTTTGTGTTTCCTTCCAACATTAAAGAATCTCTCTAACATCTGTAGCGACGACCAGTGAAGAGTGTCAGTTCTGCTTCTGAAACAAGCAGTGCCACCATTTGAAGGAGGAAAAATGTGAAATAATGAATATGCTTCTGCAGATCAGGCTGCTGTGTGTAACAGAAGATGTGCAAAGCCTCGTGCCAGGCTTCATCTCACGAGTTTCTCCTCTCCACCTCTAAGGAGTGCAGTTAATTATGCAAAACTTGCAGAAAGTATTGCCCAGAGATGCTGAACCCTGGCACAAAGTGCCAGAGAACACTGCAAGAACTGGGTTTTGTTCCCTTCCTTCCAAGGATTGTGTGTGTTCCCTTCCTTCAAAAAACTGAGTTTTGTGCCCTTCTTTTAAAAAACTGCTTTGTTCCCTTCCTTCTAAGGACTGAGCTGTGTGTTCCCTTCCGTGAAAAAACTGTGCTTTGTGTTTCCTTCCTTCCAGAAGTCAGGAAGAGAAAGGGATCACAGCACAACATGAGCCAATCTCAGCTTCACTGGAGCAGCCACAGCTTGAAAAATTATCTGCTTTTTTCCCACCAAGGTTCCCAGACCAAGGGGAGAGAGGACACGGACTGCAGTGAGACTCAAAAAGAACCAATTTTTAACAATTTACAACAAAATCTTTGGGTGCATTTTAATCTCAGGACTATCTTACCTGGCTGTACTTATCATTTCAGCTGAATTGGAGAGTTTTATACCCAAATGCACAGATCCCACGATGAGTGTGAGAGGATGTGATTTATAAAGACATGGGGGGATTCAAACCACGACATTTGCAAATCTGGAGGTTTTTAAAAGCTGATTCCCAGGACTCCTGTGTCAAAGCCAGAGGTTCAAAACCACAGTGGTTAAAAGGAAGATAATAAACTGCTCACTACTTGACCTTAACTACAATGAAGAGGGAAAATCAGTGTTAATCTTGCTACACAAACCTTAATCTATTTTATTTTTTGCTTAGCTTTCCTTTTTTCAGCATCTATATAATTGTGTAGATAAGATATGCAAGGGTTTACCTTTATTATCTGTACATATGATCAGCCCAAATTGCTAATTCATCCTTAATTTTTTTGGTTCAAGTTACACACTCGGTGTTATTTTAACATAAGGCTTTTTTTGTAATGTAATGATATTTAATTTGCATTAGCACAAGTGACATACAATAGATCATGCTATTATCATGATTGATATCAGATGAACTGGCATAAATTCAACGTTATAAATTGAGCCTATAAATGAAACTCTGATTTTACAGGAATTACTGGAGTAGAAAGGCTAAGGACCCTCAAGTCAACCTTACTCAAACCCACTCTTTAGAGCTTTATATATTTTATGCCTGCAATAAATGCTTTTGTGAAAGCCCATAACCTGCAAAAAAATAGAAAAAAAAGTCATTGGAAGTCTATTAATTATAATAATCCCATCCAAAAAGCTGTGAGGGCTTATTTTTGTGACATCACTCTTTGATTTCTTACTGCCTTAAATTATCCCTTTGTTGGCTGGGAGAGGGTAACAGTCATACTTTTGTCATTAAATATAAGGAGTTTTAAAGCCTGATCCACCCCAGCTCTAATTGATATTGCTTTCATTTGGCAGATAGTGACCTGATTTATAATTTAAATATGCATCATTATATGCACCTCTTCTGTATAATGAAAAAGTGAAGTTACTCTCATCTTCTCCTGCAATGTTAACATCAAGGAAAAGTATCTTCCTTTTTTCCCCTTTTATACTTAGAGCCTAATTGAAAACTGTTCATTGAATTTCAACATGATAGAAAAGTCTTTTTATCTCTCAATTTGTCCATTAGCTATTATAATTGAAGTATCTGCTCCACAGCTGAATTGATATTGTTCTTGTTTAAATTCGGGATTTCTCTAAATCTTCTATGAGGCAGCAACTCTGGAAAAAAAAAAAAAAAAAAAAAAATTGGGTTAGGAGAAATGAGTGAGGAATGCTGCCTAAATGGGACAGGAGAGCAGCACTCCCCACGTGCAGAGCTCCACAAAGCAGGATTTTCCTGGAGAAATAAGATGTGTTGCATAATAATCTCACCAGCATGACCAGAAGGTTTGCTAATTGCCACATCTGTTTAACAGCTGTCAGATGTTTGCCATATGCTGCCATCAATATTACAGCAGAGCACATTACAGGGAGTTTTATTGTGTTCCACTGTTATTTATTTGCCACAGACATTACCACAGCCAGTGACGTCTGTTGATGTTAGATCACTAATTATATTTTAAAAGCTGCATGCAAAATCCAGGGGTTCCAGCCTCCTCAGCCCCCATTTCTGATGATGTCACTGAGAAAGTTTCTCCTACAGATCTCTGAACTGGTTTATACATTTCTATCTCTTCTCATGGTAAATAATTCTTCTGCAAAATAACTTATTTATGTTGTTTTTGAAGGATGTTTCTAAGCCCACGTTATGTTTTAATGGTGATGCTTGTAAAAACTCAAAACTTTTTCAAAAGCCACTTCATTCCATGTTGTTGTTTTGGTTTTTTTTATCAGGGCACAGGTCAGGGATGGAGCTTTGCAGCTCAGAAGGTTGATACCCCAATTCTGCTCCCAGACCTGCCACTGACTCATCCCTGCCCTCGATTCTTGGTGTGACCCTGATTTTCCAATCTGGGAGCCAAATCCCTGAGCTGGAATCTGGGCAAGCTGTGGGGTGAGCCAGCACCTTCCTAAACACGAATCTGGCTGAGTTTTGCTGTTCTTTTAAACGTTTTCTTGCAGGGATTTTTGAGACAACTCTTTTCAAGTTACTTTTTTGTCACCACGGCAGGAAAGAGGAAGCAGAGATTGACAATGTGCAGACGAGGCAAAATCTGCATGATGTGATTTAATGTGAGTTGATAGGTGTCACTGATCTCTATTATAAATAGACTGTGTGAATTCCATATGATGTATTATTTATCTATTGTAGATGCCTTTTTGTTTCATTAATAAACCTGGAAATCAGACGTATACATTTCCAATGATGAGATTTTGGCAATACAAGGCATGGTGACATTTGTCTGCAATTGCTCAATTATTTTGATGATTTTCTTCTTCTTTCTCTATAAATGATTAATGCTTGAGATGTTTGTTCAAGATTCTCCTGATTTTAGCTCATTTGTCCAGCTGAGTTCTTTTTTCCTCCTCTAATTAGGGAAGATTATTGCAGTGTAAGGACTTCCAGTGTGACCTGAATTCCAGTCCCTGGGAGATGCTGCTCTGGACCACAAAACAGGGTCCCCTGGCTGAGGTCTGGGGGGGTCTGAGACATCCAGAAAATCTCACATTAACAATGAGGTTCCCATTGAAATCTGCCTCAGAGCAGAACCTCCTACTGAAAACACTTGAAAACATTTCCACGGTATTTCTGTGCTTGAGAAAGTTCAGCAAACACTTTGCTCTTTACTCAGCCAGGAAAGGACTTGAATTTTTCCCATTTCTGCAGAGAACAATAAGCAGCAGCTGGTGCCTTCCACTCGTGCTTTCACAAGAAGCACTGAGATATCTTTGAAGACACCACAGGGCAAGGAATTGTGAAGAAAGGTAAAGCTGGGGGTTGTTCCAGGAGTCAAAGCTGGGGGTGCCTGGTTTGGGTGAGGACAGGGGGTCCTGAAGGAGGGAACTGGGCTGTGAGTTCAGGCTCCACGTGCCTGCAGGAGCAGGAGGAGCTCAACTCCCACGGGGAACTGAGTGCCTTGCTCCAACACCTCCCTCAGTAATCTAAAATTTCTCTGCCTTCTGCACTGGATCTCCTCATTCTCCTCTTCTGTGCCATTTGAGGGCTGTTTGTAGCCATTTCAATTACGTGATTTCCTTATCTGTGTACCATGGAGAATACTGTACAAGGCTTTATAAACAGCTCCTCAGTTTATCTGCCTGTCATTTGCTTTTCATTATGCCAGATAACAATCTTCCTCGTATCTCCTAAGAAGACAGAATGTGATTGTTTGGAAATGGGGAGGGGGAGAAAAGTCTACTCTGCATTATCCCCAGCCCTGCAGCATTTGTAACGTCACGAGTGGCAGCACAATCTCCAACATTTCTCCTTGCTGGGGTCCAGGAAGAATTATCTCTGTAGGTTTTTGTGCTTGCTGCTATCTCCTCTTTTTCCCCATTTTAGACACAGTGAGGTTCTTATCTGGAGTGTGGTTCTGCTGCTACAGATTTGCCTAAATTCAGTGTGATCGCTGCAAACCCTTTGGTGGAGCTCGTGCACTGAGGGGAAGGGGGAGAGGCAATTGTCAGCAGCTCGTGGATTAAATATGGACAGATATTATTCATGTCATTTGACAGCTCCTGACTTTCAGCTGTATAATGACAGAGCAACAGTAGGAATTCCAGCAGCCCAGCTTCTGTCTTACTTCAAGATAAGCTTATCAACCATAGCCTGAATCCATTCAGCCCCTCAGCAGATCAGAACTCGTGTCAGGCTGAGCTGCTGCTCTGATTCCTGCTCTCCCCTGCTCTGCCATCCCCGTGGGCTGGGCTTGTGCCACCTCACAGCTGCCCTGCAGGGTTTTAGCAGACAGGCTGTGCCCTGGATCCTCCTGGTGCCACCTGAACAGAAAGGGAAGGAGGTGAGACCAGGTGATGCTCAGCCCTGGTGGGGTTTGTTCTCTTCACCAGTTCCTTCATCTCTGCTTTGTTTGGCTCCTTAAGGTGGAAACCCCCCCTGGCTCTTTATCCCAGAGATGCAGAGGGATCTCTGAACAATACAGGAACCACAGATGTCCCTGCACCCCAGCACTGGTTTGGGGTTAAGGATTGACAAGTATCTGTGGAAATGCCACGTTCCCCTGTGTGCCCTCCAGATCACAGCACTTCCCAAACTCGTGGGATTTGGTGTCAGGGCAGAACCGTGGGCTCTGAGAAGTCCTGGCAGGTGAATGTTCGATTTTTAAAAATTATATTTAAAAAAAAAAAGAAACAGCAAAGTTGTGAAAGGAAATTCAGCCAGTTTGATCACACAGGATTTGATCAGCCAGAGTTTGATCTTACAGGAGCTGGAAACTCCTCCAGGCTGGGATTATCATTCTGGTTCTGCCTGTGCAATGAAGAGCAAAAACCACATCAAAATGTACAAATGTTGGCACTGCCGTGGCCACAGGCCAGTGTCCTGTCCTGTCCCCTCACTGCTGTGCCCAGTGTCCCCCTGCAGCTGGCAAATCAGGGACACCAAAGAAAGTCAATCACTCCAGACTTCTCCAGAATATTTTCAAATCATTTGTGTTTATTAAATCATTGCTGATTTGGTTTTTCTGCTCTGAATGTGGTCACTTTTTGAGGAGCAGCAAACAAAAACGATCATTACAGGAAAAATGGAAGATATGGAAGTTCTGCAGTTTCTTTTTAGTGGGAAACTCTTTGCTGCTTGACTTTTCCCAGGAATGGGTTGGTAGAAATATGAGTTCGTGTTTCAGAATTAAATGCACGCCTCAACATCTCGGTTTATGCACTCATAATTATATTTACAATTAGAAACAATGGAATCGGGAATAGAACTTTTTTTGTTGGCTGAGTGCACAAAATGAGTTGTGGAGAAAATGTCATTTTAAGCCGTGCTTTCTTCCCCACAATTTAGGAGCATTTAAGCTCCATCTCCGACACACATTAGGAAATTAGGGGCTAATTAGGTCCATATGAGGCTGAAAGACCGCTGGGTCCCTCCCGAAATTCCTTTTTGCACAGCAAACCCCAAACGCTGGCACACGACAGGACACAAACCCACCACACGAGGGTTCCCTGGAAATATTTTAATTCCTTTCCAGCAGAAAAGCCAAGCTCCAAATGGAAATGCAGATGGGGTAATTGAGAATTGCCTGCCCTGCCAGGCGGGGTTAATGGGCAGTGCCCTGCAGAAATCCTGCGAACCCTGCAAATGTCAGAGCGGCACAAAACAAGGCGCTGATCCAGGTCCTCGTGGTGTTAAGTGGAGGCTGCAGGGCAGCTCTGAACCCAAACGCGTAATTTGTAGACACAGGATGTCATTTACGATTGCTTACCTCTCATTAAAACTAATCAGAGCGGCTTTCTGGCAAAAATTGATTTTTAATTGGAAAAGTTAGATCTGTGAACCTGTTTTCTTTTCCCCCTGAAAAGCTGGGAACTGATGGATAATGTCCTTGTTTGCTGAGAGCTTCAAGAGCTCTGAATCTGAATTTTTTTCCTACAGATTTTGGCCAAAAATTAGCATGACAAATATTTGTTTGTATGCTTAGTAGGATGATTTTAGTCAGAAAAGTTATTTTCCATTAAAAAAAAAAATTGGGAGATGTTTTCACTAGTCAGCTTGGGAAGCACCTGGATGCTGGGATGCAAACAGGAGGGCAGGACACAATTCTCACGTTCTTTTCACCAGGACTGGCACTGGCAGCACAAGGTGCAGCAATGTCACTTTTAATTAAAACTTTTTGTTTTACCTGCACACAGAACAGCTGCAGCATCCACAACACGGACAGGGCATGGAAAAGGAGACTTTGGTAACGGGAAGCTCACACAAAGCTGGTTTGTGCCACAAACCCCAGAAAACGCTGCTCAGCTCTCCCTGGATGGGACACTCGGTGCTCTGGGCTGGTGACCAGGTGGGGATCGGGCACAGGATGGTCCAGGAGGGCTTTTCCAGCCCTGATGATTCTGTGACACAGCTGCAGAGCTCAAGTTCTTTCCAAATTTCCACCTGAAAGCAGAATGAAGCAGTGGCGCTACAAACCCCTCCACAAAGAGATGCTAATTCCCACTAAATACTCCAGGTATTTAATTTAAAGTCCTGAACCCTCTGCACTGCAGCACTCAGTGTGATCCTGCAGGACAGGAGGGATCTCCTTCCCCCAGGAGCACTTTTGGGGTGATTCTCACAGGGTATTTTAATTCTCCCTGTTTTATCCATCCCAGCTGAGCCAGGTGAGAATTCCCTTGGAAGCAGAAGGGTTCTGCCACAGCCCAGCCAGCTCTGGGTGCTCCCAGCCCTTCCACCCAAACCCAGGCAGGAACCCCACAAAATTCCGTGGAGCAGAGAAAGTTTCCAGGGCTGGGGGAGGTGGGAATGTCCCCAGGGGCAGCAGGGACAAGGACCTGGAATGGCAGCGGGATCACAGGAGCACTGCCAGCTCCCCTCTGCTCCCTTCCCAAAATTCAGGGAAGCATTCACCTCTAAGGAGAGCCAGGCTGTTAATTAGATAATAACCCTCAGGTTACTTTAAACTGAACAACTGCTAAGCCTGGTGTGCAACGAGGGTTTATTTCTTTGTTTTGCTGAGATATTTTTTCCCTTTGCAAGTTCTCCCAGAAATATCCCTGCAGGATGTGCCTCTCGTTTTCCCCAGGATTTTCTGGAGACCCCAGGGAACAGAACTCTTATTACCTGAAGTCACCTTTCTGTCACAAGATCCAGGTAGCAGCCAGGCAGGAGACACAAAGGACCTCTGGAATTTGAACTTGGGTGTTTTGCTCAACACAGCCGAGCAAAAAATTATGCTGGCACCGAAGTTCTCAGAGCTAGGCTGTGCTATTTAAAACAGAATTTCATCCTAATGGAGCCTAAAATAAAACAACGTGTGGAAGGAGATTTCAGAGTATCCTCAGTTGGATCAGGGGTTCGGGAGAAGGAGGAAAAAACTCCAAATCCAACCAAAGAGCACCCTCTCCTGGACAGAGCTCCGGGAGGAGCCTCCAGCATCACCGTGCCGCTCCTCAGGGACGAGGTACGAGCCGTGGATCGTTCCATCCCATCTTCCACGGACGCAAAATATCCACCCGTTTTTATTTTTCTCTCTGTTTTCTACTAAATCATGAAAAAATGACCAGAAGCAGGGGCTCAGTTTGCTGTGAAAGGAGATGTGAGTTATGAAAGGGTCATTTTCAGCACCGTTTTATGGTTACTGGAAGAGCTTTCAGGTGGGTCACGCAGCACATCGGGGTTAATCATTTTCTGTATCTAACAGATGCTTCATCTGGATCTATTTCCAAGATGATCATAAAAAGATTTTTTTTTTTCCACTATAGAAAAACAGCTTGCGGAGATACATTTTATTTTGTAGTGCTTTAAGAGAAAATATATTTTATGTATTTGATATTCTGCCTTCTTCAGGAAGATGCTCTTCTGTTTCTGCCTCTTGACCGAATAGGTTTGATGGTGAAGTTTTCAATTTCAGCATTTAAAAGCTGCTCTCCATGAATACTCTGCCACATTCTCTGAAATTCACAGATGAATGAATTTTTACAGGATTCCTGGAAAGCAAACACATCTGACCACAGGGAATATTAGCCTGATAAAGATTTAATTGTAAAATGACAACGAGCAGCAGTTGAAGTTCAGATAGTATTTCCCTGGCTGTCATTTCTGTGTGCAGACATTATTCTAATAGCAAACCCTCTCATCTTTGTTACCCTTTTCATGATCTTTTCAGTGCCTGAAAAAGTCAAGTACCAATATCTTGTGGCATGAACACAAAGCTTTTTTTCAGAAAGATTATATTTTCTTTCTTTTTTTTTTTTTTTTTGCAGTGGGTGACAGAGAGTTCATGAATAGCAGCATTGAGTTGTGATACCAAACCAAAATCCTATTATTATTATTATTATTATTACTGTTATTATTATTATTACTATTATTTCACATCAGGGCTGACCAAGCTAAATACCTGCTAACTAAGGACCAGTAAATTGGATTTTTTTAGCTAAAATATCCCAAGATGCTCTCCACAACTGAAGTGTTCACATAGCTCAAATTAATTTCTGGTGAAGAGCATGTGCAATCACACTAGTACTCTGTGCCATATCTGAATAAATTAAAATATGCACACAAAAGAATGAGTTTCCAACACTTGGTTTATCATTCTAACAATATCAAATATCATTGACAGTAGCATAAATAGATATCCTGCTCACCTGGATAATCCCACTAAACTCAGAACAGGACTTTCCTTCCTGTAGCTCCAAGGGTATTTAATAACTGATGGATAATTACGGAGCACAAAAGGAATTCTTTTTATTACCAGCAGCTCGTTTAGCTGAGGGAGTTGTGTCAGTTAAGCTGGAGAGGGTTGCTCTAACAGCCAAGAAATGAGAAGTCCTCCTGTCACTGGCCGTGGAACAGCCCCTGGCTCTGACCCCAAAAAGGAATTTTGTGGCACAGGCACTGCTTGTCCTGGAATCTTGCAGCCTTCTGCAAGCACAGCCCTTGGGAAGGATGGCAAGATTTATAGAGCAAAACTGAAGCAGAAGATTATTTTTTGTAAGCTTGGGAGTGCACAGATTAATAAATCCTGCTTGTCCCAGCTCTTAGGAATTCCATTCTGTCTAAATTTCAGTTTTGTTTTCTCCTTTCCCCCCCCCAGTAGAGCTGAATCTGGGAACAGCATCACTCAAAGGCTGGTTAGTTTGATGAAGTGGCAAAAGTGACTCCAGCTCCCGTGGGTACTCCCAGCTCTGAAACACTTACACATCCCAAGGGAATTCTGAAAAACACCACCAAGTCTTTAGGTACTGAATCACAGGCAACTATTTTGAATCTTTAATTTTTTTTCCTATATTCTTTTCTATGAGGATGTCAGAACTAAAATATGGAATATGCTTTTCCCACTTGGTTCCTATTACTTGTAAAGCATTCAAAAGCTTCCAGAATAAAATTACCTCTATGCCCTGCCAGGGAGCAGGCAGAGCTCCACAGAGTATCAAGGGAGTCCCTCTGCTGGTGTTGCTTTCCATTTTTAACCCAAATATAATCATAAAAATGACTAAATGTGAGACTGGAGCTGTACAGCCTTGGATTCAGCATTTATTTGTTATCATGTTCATCCCAGCGGAGTTTTACTGTATTTTTATATTTATACAAAAAGTGCTGAAATAGATTCCATAAATTAAGGAGTTCATTTTCAGGTGTGACATATTCATCATCACCACCACCACCATCATCATCATGTGAGTTTGTTTTAAAACTTTGCTCATATGAGAGCAGCCAATTTGCATTTAGGAAAAAAAAAAATGAGAGAGAAATGTGAAGAGATAAGAAGTGCAGGAAGCTGAATTCAACCCTGAAATTACATCCCTTACTTTTCTATCCCAACTGCACATTTTCCATGGGGGTAAGGCACTGAGGAACATTTAACCCCATAAATGCCTGAGATTTCCCATGGGTGGATTCAGGTCTGTGACCTGACAGTGAAGAATTAAACAACTCAACACAAAAATACATTTCTGTTTTGTTCCACTGTTCATTTCAGGCTTAATCACAGTTGTCAATGTGCTATTGCAGTGAATAACGTTTTCATATCAAGTTATTTTACAGTTCCTACAGCAGAAAGGAATATCTTAGGAATATCTGATTGTTTTAGCTTTATTTATTGTACAGGAAAGCAATGACATTGAAAATATTGTATAAACAGCAAATACACTGAGCAGCAAAATCCCTACCCTGCATTATAAATTGAAATGACATTATTTTAAAACATTTGAAAAAAATCATAATTATATGTTCTCAACAGAGACAAATTACCTATTATTTTAACATAATTAATTTGAGCTCAGAGCATTTATGTTGCTGTGTGTGTCATTATCCATCAAAATGCTAAAAATTGGGGATTGAATCTTTAAGTTTTTTTCTCCAAATCTGTCATTTGTTTGTCTCCACCTTCAATACCTGAAAGTTTTAATTACAATTGACATTTCAGTTTGTTGTCTGTTCCCTAGGCCACATTTCCAAGCTCACTTGTGATGATCTTACACCAGAGCCTTCAAGAGAGAGCTCTCCTCCAGTGATCTCAGGCTTGGAACCAAGTTTCTGTTCTTTCCCTTTGGTAATGATGGGTTTTGAGGGGATCTTTTTGTATCCTATTAGTATATCCTGATCATTTATTCATTTATACTGCTGATTAATGTGTTTTTCTCTTTCTCTTTTAAATGCACCCTCCTCCACCTGCTGTGAAAGGCGAAGGGAACGATGAGTGGTGTGGTATTTCAAGGGTCAGGGTTTGTTCTCCTGAACAGGTACCTCTCTTCCCAGCACCTGGATAGGTTTGGGCTGGGTTTTCTCTGAGCTCCTGTGTGGTCTGGGGTGACAGGAGATGGATGCAAGCTCTGCATGAAGGCAAAAGTCCACCCATTTCTTGTTGTCCTGTCTCCAGGAGAGCACTGAGGCCACAGCTGTCCAAACCGAGCCAGGTAACACCTGCCTCTGATGAGCTCCGACTTTTTTATGCCTCTGATTTTTTTTCCCTTGTCTCCCATGATTGACATTTGTCTGTTCTGGGCCTTGTTTGCTTGCACTGCCCTTGTGGGGAGCCCGGAGCAGTGCAGTATTGTCATGTCAGCCGGGTTAAGGGTGAAGAACATTACACATGCACACTGATTTATGCCTCAGAGGCTGCAAATCGTGTCAAGTGTGATCTCAGCACAGCCCTGCTCCATGACTCAAGCACTCGGTGCAGTGTTACACTCTCAGACATCAATCCTCAGCCAGGCAAGGGAGAACTCCTCCAGAGCATCCATAAAGTCCTGGGCTGGGAGAGTTATTCATGAGATAATAATGGTGTTTGCAACGTTCATGCCAAAGCCAGAATCCCATAACCACTGAGGCTGGAAGAGATCTCCAAGCTGTGCCTGATCCTGACCTTGTGCCCAGCCCAGGGCACTGAGTGCCACCTGCAGCCCCTCCTGGGACACCTCCAAACCTTCCTGGGCAGCCCCTGCCGAAGCCTGGCCACCCTTTCCATGGGCAAATTCCTCCTGATGTCCAACCTGAGCCTCTGTGGCACATCTTTTTATCCTTTTTTAGCGTTCTGGGAAGTTCCAGGGGTGGGAAGCACAGCACCAGAGCAGTCCAGGGAACTTCCAGCTCAGGGAACTGAGCAGTGCAGTTTGCTCCTGACCGAGCACTTTCTGCAGGACAGCAGGGAGGAACGATGGAAGGGGTGGAGGGAATTCCTCTTTGCAATGCCACAGCTCATCTGCATCTTCTGTACGTTGATTTAACACATCCCATTAGTAGTGTCCGATTAGTAACACAGCAAATAAGGCACCAGGCCCACCAGGGGGTGAAGGCTGGGGCAGGGCAGGGCTTGGGGTTCAGCTTAGAGGGGTGGGCATGGCTCGAGGTTCAGGCTGAGCTGAGGGGTTCAGGCTGGGCTCTGGGGTTCAGCCTGGGCTCAGGGGCTCAGCCCGGGCTCTGAGGCTCAGCCAGGGCTCTGGGGTTCAGGCCAGGGCCAGGCACGGCTCTGGGGTTCAGGCACGGCTCAGGGGCTCAGCCCGGGCTCTGAGGCTCAGCCTGGGCTCTGGGGTTCAGCCCGGGCTCTGGGATTCAGGCACGGCTCTGGGGTTCAGGCACGGCTCTGGGGTTCAGGCACAGCTCTGGGGCCAGGCACGGCTCTGAGCTCAGTCTGGGCTCAGGGGTTCAGGCACGGCTCTGGGGTTCAGGAACAGCTCTGGGGTTCAGGCACGGCTCTGGGATTCAGGAACAGCTCTGGGGTTCAGGCACGGCTCTGGGATTCAGGAACAGCTCTGGGATTCAGGAACAGCTCTGGGGTTCAGCCCAGGCTCTGGGGTTCATCCCGGGCTCTGAGGCTCAGCCTGGGCTCTGGGGTTCAGCCTGGGCTCTGGGGTTCATCCCGGGCTCTGAGGCTCAGCCTGGGCTCTGGGGTTCAGGCACGGCTCTGGGGTTCATCCCGGGCTCTGAGGCTCAGCCTGGGCTCTGGGGTTCAGGCACGGCTCTGGGGTTCATCCCGGGCTCTGAGGCTCAGCCTGGGCTCTGGGGTTCAGGCACGGCTCTGGGGTTCATCCCGGGCTCTGAGGCTCAGCCTGGGCTCTGGGGTTCAGGCACGGCTCTGGGGTTCATCCCGG
>JAOTQP010000841.1:13701507-13761071 GCA_026413545.1 Cichladusa arquata
CCCCCAAACCCAGGGATGAAATCCCCCAAAACCCAGGGGTGAAAGCCCCCAAAACCCAGGGGTGAAATCCCCCAAAACCCAGGGGTGAAATCCCCAAAACCCAGGGGTGAAAGCCCAGCTGGGTCCTTGCAGAGCAGTGGCAGCAAAGTCTTCAAATTGGAATTAATCCTCTTTTCCTCCCCGTGTAGGCAAGTCTTTAGTGACACATCCAGCTATCAATCCAGTGGCTAGGAAAAGGGAGGATCCATAAAATCCCTGAGCAGAAATACAAGTTTCTGTCTGTATTAAACTCTGAATAAATTATCCATGTGGCCAGTGAACTTTGCAGTGATCTCTCCATTGACTCCCTCCTTAAAATTTGCTTTGTGAAATGACTGGTACAGAAACCAGAAAGGAGCAGAAGGAAAAACTTTACTTTTCTTTCACCTTTTGGCAGTTTCCTGTTCTGGGTTCAGCTTTCACAGATTTATTCCAGAGGCCTTTGGCCCATTCGTGCAGAACTGGTCAATTTGCATGTGCAAATTTCTATTCTTTGCCCTGTCTCTGTTCCATTGTGTGAGTTCAGTTTTTGCATTTGGTAAATAGAAATACTTTGTATTTGGAGAAAAAACGGGGCCACACACACCCAGTTCTTCTGTTTACTACAACTAACAGCAAGTAGTAAAAAAAAAAAAAAAAATAAACAAACATGTTCCCCATTAAATCAGTATTAATTCATGCAGAAAATCCACTTCATTTAAGGTTTTCCATTTTCTGACTCTCCATGTTATAAAGATGTTAATTTCTTTAAATCCCAAGGACTATCATTATTTTAGCTCATATTTAGACACAGAAACTGTACCATAAAATTAAGAACATTCCTCCCTTTCCTTCTGCACTGTTATTAGTGGAAAAAAAATTACCAAAACAGAATTTCCTTGAAGGAGACTTCCCAAAAACTTTTAAATTTGTAAACATTTAAGTGTCGTACAGAATTTAAATATGGAGTACAATTTACTGTATTCATGCTGGGTAAAAAGCTGGGTGTTGATGACTTTGCTGTGAGCTGTTTTTTCTGCAGGAGCACGGTATCACTGTGGCAATCAAAGCAGTTTGGGGCATGGGGCTGTTTAGCATCCTGCTGATGAGTTATGCCATCAATACCAAACTGATTTCCAAGATAAACCCAACTGAGGCATAACAAAGCCCAAGTGATGGCCAACTGTGCTTATGTGATCATCTTACAGTGGTTACACAGCTCTGAGCTGCTTTTATCACCGGCCTGGTGATGCATTTATTGTGGGCTTTGCAGAGAAAAGGATTCAATTAAAAAGGCATCGGGGTGTTATCAGCCAAATTCTTCAGCTCAGCTCCTGGTCGTTGAAGGAGTTACTCAGTTTACACTGAATGAATCGAAGGAAAAATGGAAGCAGGAGTGATTTGTTAGAAAAGCAAATAAATGTGGGTACAGTTGCAGAGGGAGGACGTGAGGCCCCTGGGTGAGCACATCATCTCCCATGGACAAACAGCTGCTAATCTTATCAATGCAAAGATGCCTCCGTGCTGCATTTAAAAGAGAGCTGCCTTTATTCCAGCTCCCACTCCATTGAAATCTGCTATAAATCCCGACTTTATAACACTGACCCAATGTATGAATTGCTCAGTTCAAAAGAAAAGCTTTTTTTGGAGGAAGGGGGGAACGGGGTAAACGCAGTGTGTTGTAAAAGCTAAGTGGTTTTATTGGCACTTTAAAATACCCTTTTCTGCTGGACTCTATCAGCTCTGATTATATATAACAACACTGGTTATGTATTAAAAATGTGTGTCAATAGTTCTGGTAGCACTGTGATTTGTCATTTGTGTGCCAGAGGTCCCAACAGGCTTGATTGACAAAATCTGGCTCAGAGGGATCACACGGGGACGTGTTTGGCTGGTAAATTGATAAGAGCAGCATCTCGGTGATTTCAGTGAGAATCCATCCAAATGCCAGTGCACATGCACAGCTCTCACAGCCCTTCCTGAGGCTGCCACAGTGCAGGAGGTCCTTGCAGGAGTTTGTCAATCAAAGGATGAATTAAACCTCGAGTAAAGAACAGGGACAAGTTAATTCCTATTTGCACAGGAGGGCTGCTCTGTGGTTTCATTACCCTCATAGGCAGAGCCTATGAACTGCTGCTCCCAAAACCCCTCTGCCCTGGGAGGTGAAGGTGTAGCTCACTAAAAGGTGTTAAATTTTTGTTTGCCATTGCTGACCTACTCAAAAGTACCAGACTTTTTTTGTGTGTGTGAGAGCAGAGCCAGAAGGGAGCCACTCAGACATCCCATCTCAGCCAAACTCCCTAAATAAAGCAAGCTGTACCCAAATTGCTCCCACAGAGCAGTCAGGCTTTTCAAAGACTGCTTTCAAGCCAGGAGGGGAGATAAAGCAGGGAATAAAGCTGGACACGAGCAGAGCTGTCCTGAGGCAGCAGGTGTGGAGCTGCTCTGGGCAGGGAGGGCAACCTCTGCTTTTCAGCAGCTTGTTCTGCCTGCGTGTGAACTCACAGGCTGGGAAATGAAACATCCCCCAGGACAGCTCCCTCTTTGAATCCTCTCAGCTGTATCCTACATAAATTACGGTGTGCTGAGACTGGAGGAAGTAATTTAATGCTGGAATTCTCCAAAGGCTCTGGCTGCTGCTTTTGCTGAGGTGTAGCTGTGTTATGCATTATAGATAAACAGGCACTTTTGAAGACTCCCCCCTCTTCCTCACAGTCTCCCACAGGAGTGAGATCCGGGAGTTTTTGTTGATAATTGCTGAGTGTTCAGGGCTTTAGTTTCTTTTCAGAGCTCCCTTAGCTGAAGGCCAAGCCCAGAGGATCACCCAGCTACTCCTAGTGCTGGGTGAGCTGCTTTGGCCACAGGTGGAGAGTATTCCCTTTCCTCCTTCCCTCTGCATAGTCCAGCTCCACCACCCCAAAATCATCTCAGGTGCATCCTGCAGCCCTGGCCATGCCAGGCACTGTGTGAGAAGCTGCTGTTCCCTGCTTTGGTCCCCTGCTGGGACAGGGGCACTGTGTGCTGTCTGCAGCTGGTTCCTGCAGCATTTGGCTGCCCTGCTGCTGCTCTGATCCATCTTCCTAAAGAAAATGATTCTATTGTGGGTGGGCAGAGCTCTTGGCTGGTGGGGCCAAGCTTTCAGAGCCCCCAGGAGAGAGCAGGAGCAGCAGTGTTTGGAGGTACCTGGGGGAACCTCCCAGCTCTGGGACAGAACCTCCTGCCAAACATCAGCCCTGGCTGATAGCAGTGAGTCCTGTGGGTGGGAACCTTGCAGGATTATCACTTCAGGGTGATAAAACTGACCTTGCTCCATTTATGAAGCACCTACTGTTCTTTCAGTGGTGTACAAAACAAAGGAAAAAGAAATAATCTTTTGAAAACACTTTTGTTTGAAAACTCCTTGTATAACCTTGCAGTCCAGAGCGATGGGGACAGTCCCCAAGGCTGGCATCCCCCAGAGGGGCTGCTCACATCCTGCCTGCTCTCTGGCAGCACAGGGGAGAGTTTTCTGTGGGGCTGAGTCAGGGCAGTGCCAGCTTTGAGTCACCTTTGGAAGTTTTTCTCTCTGCACTGATACTCAGCACAGTTAAACTCAGCAGCCTGGAGCTGGGCTTTGCAAACACTGCCTGTAAGGACAAGAGATGTCTCACATACACCCTGCTTTCACTCCCTGCTTGGTTTACAGACTGCTTTCCAGTTTCCAAGTGGAAAACTGTTAATAGCAGGGGGAGGTTTATATTTTTATTATTTTAAAACAGGTTGAGCTTTTTAAGCTGCCCCAGCCTGTGGGTACCCAGGCTGATAACAAGCAGTGCCCAGGTGTTTCTGGCTGGGCTCTGTGATGTGCTGATCCTGGAACACAAATCCATCCCAGAAAGTGCCCAGCCAGTTCTGTCAGCAGCCTTAAGATGTCACTGCCTGCCTTGGCCGCTGTGTGCAGCAGGAAACGGGCTTGTTATTTTTAACACATCTCCCCCTCCTCCGGGGAGTGACAGACAAGGTGCTGATGTCAATTGGCTGCTCTTACAGGCATTAATTAACTGGGCTAAAAGTCCCTTTAGTTTCCATTTCCTTCTGCTGGACCCCAGCCCTGGAGAGGAGCAGAGCTGTGCTGGGGATGGAGCTGAGCACCTTCCCTGTCAGCATTTCCCAGTATCTCAGGGGGTTTCACTCCCCTTCTTTCCAGCCTTGTCATTTTTCCAGGTTTCACCACTCCATGCTCTCCCCACACCTTGTGCTGAGCTGCTGAATCCCTCTCTGGGCTCACCTTGTTCCCAGAGTTTCCCTGTTCTCTCCTGCTTTTCCAGAGCTGAATCCCTGCTGGAACACATTTCTCTGGGGCTGAGATGGATTTTTATGTCTGTACTGGGAGGGGATGGCTGCAGCTGGACACAGGGAAGTGTTTTCAGGTTATCCTGCTCCAGGGCAGGTCCTTGCAGCTCCTGCTGCCCTGGGATGCTGCAGGGAGATTTCTGGGGCCTGAATAAACCCTGAGAGTCAGCAAAAGTTTGGGACAACCTTATTTCCCTTACTGAGAGTGAGTAAAAGTCTGGGACATCCTCATTTCTCATCCAGCAGGCTGCTGGAGCTGACTGCAGGGCTGGGCAGTGGAGAAACAAACCCAGGAGTGTAAACCTGTGCAAAGAGTGTTAATTCCTGTTTCATTTACAGTGTTAATTCCTGTTTCATTTACAGTGTTAATTCCTGTTTCATTCTCCACCTGCAGTGGGATGAGGCTGTGCAGAGCCAGGCCATGGATGGGAACTGTGCAAGGCAGCAGCTGCCAATCCTTTCACTCTTTCAGATCTCCTCGGTGCCACCCTGAACTTGGCCAAAACAAGAACAACCACTGACAACCTCCACTGATCTTTAATTTAAGCCTGTAGCATCCATCATACTGACATCACAGAGCTGGGGTTGGTGCCAGAATTCTCTTTGCTTGAGAAGTCCTTGGGCACTCCAGTGAGTGGAATTGAACATGGAATTTCTCCTGCAGTGCATTCAGAGATTCTGCGTGTCCCCTGAGCATCTGGCACTGAATCAAAGTTAAACTGGGAAAGATGTTCTACTTTTCATCCCCTTTGGCCATATTTACAGTTGTTAGATACAGACATACAAATCTACATTTGAATATTTAAAATCTATAAAAATATAAAATATTTCTAGAAGTAAAATTATGCTCTTTAAAATATTTTGTCAGATGCTGCAGTTTGACCTCTCCTTGTCCTGTTTCCTGCCCAGCCAGTATAACACTAGGAACAACTCCATGTCTATATCTAATTCATAGGAATAAAATCAATGTATAAATTCACATTAAAGCATACTTTTCTGAAGTACAAATCTGTGACAAAACCCATCACATCTGTGACATCTGGGATTTTTCTTTTGCTATTCTACCAGCTCCTCCATCCTCTCTCACAGAAACTGTTTTTCCTTAGAATTCTACCACTACTTAATTGGGCTCTGGTCTGCATTTTCCATCCTTACCAGTAAAATAATTTAAACTGGTGGCTCCTGCAGGAGCCCTGTGTTGTTCCTGCCCAGCCCATTCCCAGCAGGACAAGCAGGAGTCCCCAGCTGGGGTGACACAAGTGCCATGGACAGAGCCACCATCCCACAGCTCAGGCTTGTCCCTTCCCACCTGCTGAGGGTTCACATCACATTTATCCTGGCAGGAAAAGCTGCCTGCCAGATTCTCTGAGTTCTCTTTGCTGGGAAAGGTGTATCATCACTCTGAGCAGTGAGGGGGAGCTGGACACCCCTTGAACAGAGCTCATTAATTAGGAATATAAGTGAGGATGGAAAGAATTGCTTTTGTGTTGTGCAGTGAAACGTGGAAGCGCTGGTGTTAAACGTTTAGATCTTCAAGAAAACAATGTATGCACATCTTATAAAATTTATGGCTGTAAAATAAAACAAGTAATGGATGGCAAACAGCAGAGTGTGTTAGAGCAGAGCAAGGGAGGGTGTGCTGGCTCTGGTAGAGGAGAGCTCTCTGCTTCCAGGTTTATTACTCGACCAGGGCTCCATGAACCTTCTTGTGACCCCGAGCAAGTTACTCCCATCTCACTATTCTTCCATTTCCTCTTTCTGTAAAATGATATTAATAGCACTTCAGCTGCAGAGCAGGTTTATTGTACAGGGCTTAATGAATGTTTGTCTCCCTGTGATTGAGATTCTTTCCTGCTGGAGGCAAGAATTCTAAGCAGGTTGATTAAGTGGAAAAGGGCTCTAACTGAAGCTATTATTAAAAGCAGAAGGAATTCTTTCTTAGGGAATTTTTAATCTATGTCTATTACAATTGTCAAAATACAGCAGCTTTAGTTCCTCTGTTATTTAGCAACTTTGGTTGTGTTGCTGCCACAAATTCTGCTGGGGATGCTCTGAGTTTTGAAATGATCCAAGGCAGACCCTGCTAAACTTTTTGTTACACAGTGAGAAAATGTGTCACTGTGTCAGCACTTCACACAGAGTTCTGGAATTGTAGGAAAAAGGAATTTTGGGTGTTCAGACAGATCCAATCCTCCTCACCAAGGCTGTTGCTGCAATGCTCTGAGGTTTGAAGCTCTGTTGCAAGGAGCAATCCCAGCAAACCCTGACAGGATGGGTGGGTTTGGAACACCAGATCAGTTCAGGAGGAAGCACTGAGGACAACTCTAGGACACCCTGAATGCCTTCTGGAGGAGCAGCACTCACGTGTGCTCACCTGTGCTGGAAATCCCAGCAGCATCCCAAATATCTTGCTCTGGGAGAGATGATTCCCACTCTCCCAGGCTGCCCAGAGCTGTGGCTGTCCCTCCTGTGCCAGGCATTGCTGAGATTCACATTTACCAGCCCTCCCTGCATCCAGAGCTTTGGGAAAAATGAACCTCCCTGCCCCAGCAAGGAGCTGCCAGGAGCAGCTGTACAAATTTAATCTCTGCTCTGTGGATATGATGAAAAGCTTGGCAAGAATTTCAGCAGTGGGGAGTGTTCCAGAGCACCACGGTGGGGCAGGGATTATAAAGATTATAAAGCTGCTGCTTTATAAGAGACAAAAGGTGGGATGTTTGGAGAGTTAGGCCCAACAGTACCCACAGTGTTGCCATTATTATACAAACAGAGCTTAAAGTCCTTGTCTTTCTCCCCGAGGTGTTAAAAGCAATTGCACTGGTTAATAAAAATCAGGGACAAGTTTTGGGTTTTCTCAGAAAATGGAGTGGCTGGAGCCTCTTCAGAAGCAGTGGGATGTAATTTTGTTAATAACTGCAACTTACAGCTGAGAAAACGAGTTCCCTTGTTAGAACTGAAATGGCCAACAGAGGCTTTGTAAAACTTTCAGGGAGAGAGAAAACACCAGGGACTGTATAAAGGAATATTTTACTGTGGGAGCAATGGGTTTAACATCCAGCACTCACTTGGCCAGCAGATCTTCCTTTTAGTCCTTGATGCTTCCTCCCAAGCCTGCTCTGCCTCCTGTCCCTGATGTCAGCTGTGGGATGAGCAGATCAGGAGGCAGCAGCAGGGCTGGAAGGGGTTGAGAGGTAGAGATGCTCATGGGGGATGTTTGGATGTTCTCTTGCACAGGGGTTTAGAGGTAGATGAGCTCTTGCATAGGGGTTTAGAGATGCTCATGGGGGATGTTTGGATGAGCTCTTGCACAGGGGTTTAGGGATGCTCATGGGGGATGTTTGGATGTTCTCTTGCACAGAGGTTTAGAGGTAGATGTGCTGTTGCACAGGGGTTTAGGGATGCTCATGGGGGATGTTTGGATGAGCTCTCGCACAGGGGTTTAGGGATGCTCATGGAGACACATCCAGAGCACCCCAGAGAATTTTAAACCATCTGGGAGCTCTGAGACACCCTCCCAGCCACAGCAGCCAGGAAGGGCAGTGTGAGCTGGCCCTGCTGGGATGGCCTGAGCACAGAACCAGGCTGGGATCATCACCAGCCCTGTGCCACCATCCTGCTGCACATCTGGAAGGAGCCTGGCCTGGAGCTGTGCAAGGGGGTTGCTGTCAAATCCAGCCAGTGCCAGTTTAGCTGGGGGTTGGATTCAGATAACAAATTAGGCTCAGCTCAGCTTGAGGGTTTAAATGAATTCATCATTTGCTTGTGTTTCTGTGTTAGGAGCAATGTGTTCTTTCTGTTTGGCAGAGCAGTTCAATGTTTCGTGTCAGCCTAATCCTTCTGATGTTTGGGAGGCTTTCATTTATTAAATCCTCAGGTTATTCAGATCCTGCTCATGTAGAAGTGACTACAAAATTAGCATGAAATCTCCCAGCAGAAACCAGAGGTTTCATGGAGCTTTTGCAATGAAAGAACAATAACAACAATCATTTCTTGAAACCTCTTCACGATGTCATACTGCATTTAGGACGTGTTTAAAACATCAAACAGATCTTTCCTGTCGTTCAGTTATTTCCAAATAAATTGTGAGAGTCTTAATTCAGAGGGTTTTTACTTCCATTACAATTTGGCATTCTGAGGCTGTGAACCAGTAATCTTCCCCATGTAAAAATGTGTTTAATAAGCTACAAAACTGCATTCTGTGCTCTCTACCCTGTTATGGGGATCCATCAGCATCAGTAAAGAATTGCACATATAAACATGTACTCAAATGGAACCTGCAGGGAAAATCAGATTTACCATCTTCTTTCACAAAGAATCAGGTTTTTCTCTGGCTGTTTGCAGAGTTGTTAGAACCCATTAAAAACAGAGTTCCTCTTTTACCACCCTTAGTCCTCAATTTCTCAAGCATGGCTAGAGTGTTTGTGTTTTCCTAATAACAGTTGCAGGAGTGGTTTGGTGGAAAACTGCACATTTATGTAGACACGTTATTGCAGATTTTAATTCCAAGTTTATTACACATAGTTTTGAAGGGACAGTTCTGGAAAAAAAAAAAAAAAGAATCCATGCTTGTAATTTTTCATGTTACCAGTTTATTTACTGATTTATTTCAGCTGCTGATCTCTCCCTATTACATCCCCAATCACTTTTCTGCCATCAGAGGAAACAACCAGAAGAAGCTGCCATTGCCCCTCCAGGTTTCTCATTAGCTAATCAGAGTTTTTGATTCTTTATCCTGTTGATTAAAAGAACAGATGAGTGGAAGTCACACCCAGCCCTGCTCTTTGCTTCACTCTGATTAATTTAGCAAGTGAAAAACCCCTGCAAACTCCCATATTTTTGCCCATAGTTGCTCTATAGTTTGGAGTAAGCCTTGGGTAAACTGGTCTGGAGATAACTAAATCAGTACAACAAAAGCTTTTTGTTGAAAAGTGGGGCTCTGTAAAGTAACATTTTGTGCTGGGGCACATGGATGGTATGAAATGGAGCTGCCCTTTTGGAGAAGCTGCCTTTAATTCTGTGTATGAGAAAAACAACTGTCACTGTTTACACTCCTCACTCAAGGTAAGCATGTTTGTCTAAAGTATTACCCCGGCCTGCCTTGCAAACACTCGAAGCTTGCTGACCATTTTTCTATATATAGACTGCTCTGTGGAACTGGCTTTATCAAAACTTTGGGGGAAATCTTTAACAGAATCTGAGAGACTTGCCTAATTTATGCAGCCGTCTATTCTCCTCCTGTTGATTCCCTCCATGATATATGTTTATCCTCCCTGCCTGTGAAAACCTGGAATTAAAACCCCAGCATTTCTGCTTTATGCCTCTAATTGCTGGTGGAGAAGAGATGGGGGTTATGCATAAAAGCTGTAATCTCTTTAGTGAGCTTTAAACAAATCATCTTGTAAATCCCAACACAAAACTACCCCCAAGTTTACAAGACAGAAACTTCCAAACAGCAAACCCTTACTTCATCACAGTTTTTTGAAACTATTTTCGGGGCCCTTTTGTGATGAAATAACCTAAAATGAGCCAGCTCCCTGATTTGAGAGGGGAAAGAGAGAAACTTGGGGACGTGGTCCCCACATCAAAACCATCCTGGAGAGATCAACCATTGATGATTTAAACCTTCACTACTTTATCTCTTTGTTTGCTGCTTGGAATGCTATTGATACCTTCTTTGTCTTTGTAATTGTTTTAATTAGCCACCCAGCATGGGCCCCTGGCAGTGCCTGCGATGGAGCATTATGGTCCCCAGCAGGACAGGGAGCTGTTACCATGAAACATCGTGGCAAGCTCCCTGCCTCGATCTGTCATTTTTCCTCCTTGTCCCCTTTGTTTGCGTGTTCGTGCTTTGCCTTTTCGAAGGGGAGAGGAGCCTGCACGAATGTTTCCCGGGGATTGTTCCATTAGAGCCGATATTTCCAGTCTCACTGCTGCAGGCACACGAGGATGAAGCATTGCCCATATTGATTGGGCTTTTCACGAGGGTGTCTTCAGCAATTAGGACGATATTTATGGTAGTTACTGTACTCTCCGCTCGGCAAACTTCTTCTCAATTATTATTTCTTTGGCTCTTTAATGTTGTTTGTTCTTGTTGACCACATCCTTCTTTTGTAAGTGGAAATCTGGATGTTCAATTATGATGCAGATCTGCAACTCATTAGCAGCAAGCTTTGCTGCTGTGGCCATTTGAAGACAATTCTGTCATTTAACTTGTGGGAACTTCTGGCAATGTGTATATTCTGGGAGTGGGGGGGAAAAAAAAACCCAAAACCCCAAAGTTTGTTTTTAGAGATAAATAATAACATCAAAACCTCAAATCCTTTATTAGTATAGTTTCTTCCCCTTACAAAAAAAAAAAAAAAAAAAAAAGGCACAACGGTGCCTGTGATAGAGGAATGTGAATAGACAGAGGTGCTCCATGAAAGAACAAGTTTCCTTTGGAATTGGTTTGTTGAAATTAGCCCAAGGTCAGTCTTTGCCAATAATTGCCCCACTTCAGCTGCTCTCTGGACATTAAGAAAAGCATTTGCTGTATTAACCAGGAATCCAGTCTGGGGCTCTCAAAGTGAGGAGTTGGGGTGTTTCCCCCTCTGGGATGAGTTTTAGCTCATTAGTTTGTGTGCTCCACCTCACTGCTCTCCTTGAAATGTGTCCATGGTAAAGGATGGTTTGGGATTTGATGGACTGGGTTGAAATCATTTTCCACTTGGAGTTGAATGGAAATCCTAAATGCCTGGGAATGTGTGTGTTGTGTTAACCTAAAGGCACTGCTGATTTTCTGTGCTGCCAATCCTTGCACTTTTCCTCTGGCTGGAGGGATGTGGAAAAAGTTTTGTGGTGGGGGGAGGCCTGGAAGTTCTTTATTAGGACAAACAGACAAATAATGTCACCTAATGACACCTTGTGAGGAGTGGGAGGGACGTGGGTTCCTTCAGGAAGGGAAGCAGCAGCACATTCCCTGCCACATTTTACCCCTCTCTAAGAGAAGCATTAATTTCAGTTTCTCTGCACCATTCCCTTGTCAGACATCAGGGACAGAATTCTGCAGCACTGCTCTGTGGGGGTGGGATGGGGAAAGGCAGAAGTTAAGTTGTCTCAAGATTTACTTATTTTTACTTACATTTATAAGTCATGAAGCAAAAACCTTGGGTGCAGACTTCTTGTTTGACCTTGGGCACCTCGTTCAGCCCATGGTGAGCCTCAGCCTCCTCCCCCAAGCAGAAGCTGTGGCTCCTTCTGCTTTTCCAGAATGTGGCTAAAAGCCACTCAAGATTGCAAAGAGCTCAGAGGCTGCTTTAAGTAAAGCTTTGGGGGTTGAAAGGAAGAAATCTGAGAGTACCTCTGATGCCAGTGCTTAGCCAACCTTTACAGAAAAACAAGTAATCTTATTTATATCTGTTTATGTCTGTTTGTTTCTCTTCTCCAAATAGAAACAGAACTCTTGAGTGGCACTCAGGCTCAGCTGTGCTATTCTGCCATGGGTGCCAGACTGATACTTGTAGGTGATATTTGAGTATTTTAATCAAAACTGAATCAGTTAAACACTACAAGTGTCTTTGCACTGTGAAATCATGCACTTGCAAACTGCAAATTTCTATTTCTGCAGTCTCCATGTGGATTACTTTGAATTTGGAGGTGCATTTACTGCAGGCAGCAGTGGTGGCACTGGCTAATTAGGTTTTGATGAGCTTATTTCCTAATGAATTCATGGGCAATGCCTGTACAAATTAAAGGCACAGTTTGGTGTTTGATGCTTTTTTCCGTGCCAGATGCTGTGGCCACTCTTTGATGACCCTGAGTGTGGAGCAAAAGCTGCATTTCTGTGGTGCCATTACAGGGCAGTTGTGGGGCAGATTTTTCTCTCCAGCCTGGACCAGTGTCCTGGTGATGCTCACAGTGTGGTTTAACAGGAGGGAAACTGGTGGAGCACTTGGATTTGATGCCTACCTTGTAAAGGCACAAAACCAGAACAAGCTGGACCCAGAAAGAATCCCTTGCCTGCAAAAAGCTTGTGGAAAAAGAATGACTCCAAAGGAATCCTGACATGTTATGAAGAGATTAATCTTTGTGATTAGGATGGAGCCAATGGTCTGGAGTCGATTTTCTTCTCAGATCAACAAACCTTGTTCACTGGTTATTTACTAGATGGAGGCTCTATAAAACACCAGTGCAGAGCTTTTTGTGTCCCTCTGTCTGAGTCACAATTTATAAATAATAGCTGTGTTTACAAACGAGCCATGAGCAAAACTCTCCCGGGTGAGGCAGTGTCTGCACTGAGACACTTTAATGAGCTCTTACTCAATAGCTGCTACCCAACAAAGGCCCAGCCCAGTGCCAGCAGAAGTTGGTCTTGTCTTCATGATTGACCACCTTGGACACTTGGTGGTGGTTTTATGTTGGAAATCCTGCATGGGAATGCTCTGTAGGTTGTCTGTGAGCTCTGGACACTGGCAGGGAGGAGCAGAGCCTGAGTTGGGCTTCTCCTCTCTCCTCCCCAGGCAAACTCTGTGTTTAAATAAAAATATCCTCTGGCCAAGGCCACTAGAACAAATCCAGTCTTACATTTCTGGGATTCACTGGTGCTGCTGGTGACCCAGCCCAGTGGGGAGGTGGAGATGCCCTTTGGGTTGGGGAGCACACCCAGCTCGAGACACCAACACCTGGATCCATCCAGGGGAGAAGCTGTGCTGGGGAGGGGGCTTGCTGTCCCTGCCCTGGGGAGGGTCACTGGACGTGCTGTGGGCTGGGAGAAATCCGTGCCAGAGCTAAAAGTGCTGGTTTCTTACACAAGAGCTCTTGTAGTAATGCATTGACCCAAAGGCAGCTTGAGTGTAAACAACTAATTGTAAAGGTCGAGTGATTATTTTCTAGTTTTCATTTGGAGCTAGATGGTGAAATGTTTACATCTCCTATAGATATGATTGATGTGGAGAGCAAACAAGAAAAAAATCCTTTGCTGGGTCAACAGGTTACTTAGAAATGTGTAGAAAGGTTAATCCCAAAGCTTCTGTCCTTCTTAAGGGACCATTGTTATTTATGTATTCATAACCCTGGAAAAATCATAAAGACCTTTCCCCCCACTCCAGGAAGTTATACTCCTGCATTTACCTGTTACAAATTACTAACTAAAGTAATCCACAATTTTTATGACCTCTCACTGCACTTTCAAATGAGGTTTGGTTTTTTGTTTTTTTTTTTTTTTTTGCTTTGTGGGAGCTTGCTGAGGTATTACTTTCTGCTCAGGTGTAACTGAAATCCTGGGTCATCCATTCAAGAATGTTGTTGCCTGTGAGATATTAATTGCTTTTCAAACCTCAGAGCTGCTCCAGCTTCCAAAGGTTAATGGAGCAGATAGATTTAGGACATGTTCCTCACCACACAGGTTATCCTCCCTTCCAGAAATATGACACTCGCTGAGATGGGTCATTCATTTTTATTGTTGAAAATGTAATGAAGCATGGCATTTATAATCCACTGGCTGGGAACATCTTACTTGGAAGAAAAGAGGCCAGGATAGGAGTGCTCTGGTGGGTGTTGGCACATCCAGCATGTCCCTGTGTCACCTGCCTGGGTCATCTCCAGCCCCCTCCACCCCAGGGCTGAATCTCTGAATCTCTGGCTCTGTGCTCTGCTTCTGTCCCCCCTCAGCTGACACAAGCTTGCTTTGCCCTGGTGCAAGGTACACCCAGCTGAAATTTGCAGGGAAATTTTGGTTTCTTTAAATGTCACCAGCCCAGGGTGATGCTCCTGAGCAGCACCAAAATTCCTCTTTTGAGCTTTGTCAGCCCCTCCTCATTTTCAGAAGTTATCTCAATTCTATCTACCATAAACCCTTGGCAAAGCAGCTGCTAAGTTTTGATAAATATTCCATAAGCCCCAGGATTTACTGGGAAGATTCATGAGGGTCCCCTCATCCCTCCCACACACGCTGTGGGCTCTGGAATTTTAAAAATATTTGCACAGGTTGTGTGTGAGCAGGATGTGTGGCTACCCCTGGTGTGGATAACCTCCAGCTTCTCCTCTTTGTCTCACAAATGGGAGCAGCAGCTTGGCTTGCCAGGTTCTGCACCCCTCTGTGTCCTGAAAACACAACCAAGGAGGTCTAAATCTGGTTTATATCAGTTAAAAGTTGTATCTTTTTTTAGCCAGTTCATGTTTTGACTGAGGAATATTATCCATGTTCTGTGCAAAAAGAACATTAATTCTTTTTCTGGCTTTCTGGTGTCTGTCAGTGAAGTCAGATACTTTAAAAGGTTGAAATTGTGATACAAAAGTGTCATCCCTGTTATTGTTATAGCAGGTCATATTAAAAATAATGATGGAAGATCTTTTCAGAATGAAAAGGAAAACAAAAAAAAACTTTCAGCATGGTTTGGGAGAGATCCATTAATCTTCAGGTGCCATCCCAGGGAAATCAGTTGTGTTCTGTGCAAAGGCAGGTGTCACCCAGACTCTCCTCTTTCATTTAAAGGTGAAGGCCTAAAAAAAGCTGCCCTCAAATCTGGGAGGGATTTTTACCTTGGGAGCAAGAGGGAAAGCTCCTGCTGCAAGTTTGGGTCTTGTGGAAGGGTCCATCCAGCATTCCTGACTGCTGCACTCCAGGCTGCTTCACATCAGGACTGTTCTCCCTGTCCCGAGGCAAGAGTTTACTGAGAAAAATCTCAAACATATTCAGTGGAGTCTTGCTCTGTTATTTTAATTTAAAAATTAATTTAAACCCTTCATGGAAAGGGTGGTCAGGGCTTGGAACTGTCCAGGGAGGGTTGGATCCCCATCTCTGGAGGTGTCCCAGGAATTTCTGGATGTGGCACTCAGAGTTCTGGGCTGAGGACAAGCTGGGGATGGGGCACAGCTTGGACCTGATGGACTGGGAGATTTTTCCAGCCTCAATAACTCCATGATTCTGTACAGACCTACTGAAGAGCCTCTAGACTTTCCTGGGGCATTTCTCCTCCTTCCCTCACCCACAGACACGACCAGTGGAAAGCCCACAGCAATCTCAGCTGCCCACTGAGAGGGGTGGGGAATTGTGATGCTCCTCAGGGTCTCCTCTTGTGCAAACTCAACTTCCCACCCTCCAGAGCTGAGTGCCACACTGAGTAGGAAGGAGAGAACTTTACACCTTAATCACCAAGTGATACTGGGGATGAAAATATTTCATTACTTAGGGCATAGCAAATGGAAGAACAATAGATAAAGAGACGAGGAGCACCCAAAGCAGGCAGATGTTGCTGTGGGGAAGGGGAGGAGGTTGGTGGGAGGGCTGCCCATGGCAGAGTGAGATGTTTGCTGCTCCTGCTGCAGTTTGGGCTCCTCTGCTGCTGCTCAGCACTCAGGGCTAACACACACCACAGAGGAGAACAGTTGTTCCACAGAATTTCTTCACTCCTGCATTTGGATTAATTGAATCCTGTGCAGGCCTTATCAGGAAGAGCTGTCAGCAAAGAATTCCAATAATCCAATCAGGAGGTCAGGAGTGCAAGAATAAGTATCTACAAATCGGATTGAGAGAGGCAAACCTGAATCTAAGCAATATTCCAGAGATGGCAGAAGAGATGATTTCACCACGTTGCTGATATCATTAATGGAGATTGATAAGTTCAGCAAAACACCCATGTTTTGTTCATTGTGCTGGAAAGGTGATAATCTAAAATCCTGGTTCTAAAGGCAACAGAACAAGCCAAGAAGTGCAAATTGGGTGGTATTAACACCTAAACAATCCCAGACTTCTCAGGCTACAGTCTGTGCAATTTTATGAATATCAAGGACGTTTAAGGAGGTGTCCAGTGTTAACCACCAGGTGAAGTACAAAGCCATTGATAACAGAGCAACAGATGAGTTAAGAGTTCATTAGAAAAAAATAAAAGCATTGGTCATGGCACTGCTCATGTCAAACTGTCACCTAAAAATAACAGCTATTCTGCAGTGCAGATATTCAGGAATATTGTCTGTATCAAACTGTTCTTGATAGGAAATATTTCAAGTGAGTGACTCAAACCTTACTCACTTCTTGTTGTGTGTTTCCTGTTGCATTTATCAGAGAAGTCTCTTAACCTGAGCTGTCATGTAAAAATGAGGCTGTCCAGAGGTGACTGGAATACAGTGAGTGCACCTGGCAGCCTGGTTTCACCTGTCAGTCTGTTGATTGAAGTTTTGGGGTGATTTTTTTGTTGTTTTTTTTTTGTTTGTTTGTTTGTTTTGTTTTGGTTGGTTTTTTTTTTAGTTTTTTTCTTGTAGGAACTGATAGCCTCAAAAAGAGAGCTGCAGTGTGTGCTCAGGGCAGGCTATGACTGGGAAAAGTGAACATCAGCCAGCACAGACCTGGGGAGTTCTGGCTCTCCAAAGAGAAGGAGTCTGAGCTCTGTCAGTCAGGGCAGCTTTGGTCTGGAGTTGGAGATGTGAAACCCCTGATGTGTCCTGGGAACAGAGGTCTTCTCTCTCTCTTGTTGAACATTCCCAATTTCCTGACTGCAGATGCAGGGTGTTTATCTGCATCTCCCTGCAGTGCTTTTCTATTCCTGTGTCTGTGTTACAGGAGGCTATCTAATGGTATAATCTGCATATGTCCATTAAACAGAATGAACTGGAGGTGGGAGCAAGTGAAAAGTGCTCAGCTCAACTTCCCTCACACGGGAATGACTGGGAGTAACTTTGTGATTTAAGCCAGAGTGACTGAGAGTTGATTTGGTCTCTTGCTGACTGCAGAGAGGCTTCCCTGAGCCAAGAGGTGCCTCTCTATTGTAAAACTTTGTATTTCTAACCTTTAACATCTTACCAGGAGTACTGTCCATTGCTTTCACATCATTATCTGAGTTTAAATACCTCTCCTCTGGGCTTAATCTTTAAACCTTGCTTAGTGCTACCTTCATACTTAATCATTCTCCTGCTTTGCAAAGCACTTGGGCATCATTCCGATGATAAATTTCAGCTTCATCAGCCACTGACCCACATATGCTCTGCAACTGCTGGTCCCCACAGGTCCTGGGGTAATGTTATAATTAAAGAGCAGCTGCTGGCACATCCAGGCTCCATGGACTCTGTCATCAAAGGGCAACTGATGTCCCACATTAACTGAATGGATCTCTGAGGAATTTCAGTGACAGAAACCAACTTTGGTCCTGGGGAGAAATCACAGCACATCTGCCTTGTGCTGGTGCTTGTGCCTCAGCCAGTCGTGCCTGCAGCGTTGGCCACGAGGTCTTGGAGCACACAGGGACCACCACCCACCCCCATGAGCCTGGTGATTAAAGCTAAATAGCAGAGGAATCTAAAAAGTCCTTTTATAAATCAGCAAAAATGGATACAGGCAAATAATCTTGTGTTTGGTGTATGATTAACCCGTGGAATTTACTGCAGTGGGATATTACTGAGGCAAGTAGTTTAGTAGGATTTAGGGATTAGAGAGATGAATAAGAAGAGCATTTACTGGTTACCTTCTCTAGCTTTAGGAAAGGTAATTTCTTCCTGGTGCAACTCAATCCATGAGTTGAGCAAACGCCCACCAGCATGAGGACAGGCAATGCCTTCTCCAGCCCGTGGCTCCCAGCAGGTCTCCAGGACAAGGTTTTCCTTTCCAGGACAAGGTTTTCCTTTCCTGGAGCAGGATGAGGCATCAGTGTGCTTGTCACTCAAACCCTGTCCTCAGAGCCCAACTTCTCCTCTTGTGGGAGGATTATTTTGGCCCTGTGCTTCAGGCCAGGGCTGTTCCACACCCTCAGCAGTTTGGGGCTTTGCCCTCCCACCTTTTTTTATTCCTTTCTTAATTTCCAAAAGCCAGTGCCCTCCACAGTGATCATTATGAGTAATGGACAAGCTCATTTATTATAAATCTGTTCAGGGTAGTTAACGAGGTTTCTGTTTAACTGTCCCACTGTAACCTGCTTGGGAGCAGAGCTGCACTCTAAACATAATGACCTCTTAATGCTTCTTATTTATTTATTTAGAGGCAGTATAAACACCCTAGGCCAGAACCTCTGTGGATACATCAGCCTGCCCCCAGCAGCCAGGATCTGCTGAAATCAATGGGCCTTTACTGATTTACATCCCCTGAGAATCTCCATGTAAAATAAATTCCAGCCAGGAGGTAGAAGATATATGGATATGCAGAAGTCAGATAAATTGGTGTGTTTGTATGACACACAGACATTTCAGGGTCAGCAGTAGGTACAGAAATCAGAGTTCCTTTAAAAGAAAACTTAACAACTAATCCGACTTATTAAAGCTGATTTATGTTTGTTAGAAAACAGTCAGGTGACAACTGACTGATGCAGATCTTTATTTGCCTTGGTGTAATCCTGCATTTCTGTTTTGCACTGGCAGCTCTGATGTCTCGCTGTGTTCAGGTCAGAGTCTGATTTCAGCTGTCCCAAGGAGGGAGGAGCAGGGAGCAGCACAGCCCTGCTTTGTGTGCACGCACAGAAAAAACAGCTTTTGCAACACTGCACCCCCAGGAGCTGTAAAATGCCCTATCCACCTTAAAAACAACAAAATTCCTTTCAATCAAGAGCTTGCAAAATGCTTTTCAGACTGCCAGCCCAGCCAGGCGAGTTTTAATAACTCCATAATTGTGTATTGCAGTAATAATTGCAATAATCCTGATTTTTCTCCCCACCCTGACTGAGGTTACTGCTCAGAAAATGCCATGCAGGTTTTGCTCCAAGTGAAATGAATATTCAATTTTCTGAGGCCACAGTCCATGGTGTGAGTGCAACTGCAAGTTGGATTAAGCTGAAATAAGTGGAATTCTACTAAGGAATGTTAGTATTGCGTATTTTGAGCACACAGTCCTAAGTGATTCATTTCTCTGCTGCTTTTCCCCTCTTCCTCAGGATGAAAGAACCACTCCAAACAATGATTTCTGGGGGGTTTAGTGATGTAGCCTTGTCCCTTAAGCCATGACTACTGTACTATGACTTATTATAATGCTGTGCCATGAAACACCTCATAAAAATGTTATTTCCTCTGCTTTCTTCTGAACCTTTACAAGAAAATTGCTTTCAGTCTGCTCAAATCCTGTGACTTTTCATAACAGCCTCTTCTAAATAGAAGCAGTGTAATTAACTCAAGTTGATAAGAACAAACCAGAAAAAAATAAGGGAGATGTTTAACTTTCTTTCCCCCCATTTTGTTTATTGCTTTGTCACTTACCAAAGGTTGGGAGAGGGGGGAAAAAAAAAAGTAATTGGATGGTTTATAATTTGTGACCATTTAAAAGAATAAATGACCTGAATCAAAGGTCAAAGCCTTTGTGCTTTCTGCACTAGAGAGGTTTTTTTTTGTTGTTTTGTTTTCCCCTGAATCTTTTTATAGAAAAGAAAAAAAAAAAAAAATTAAAGCGGAGCAAAATAAAAATCCTCCCTGTGCATGTTCGCGCAGGCCGCGGTTCCGACGGGCCCTTCCCAGCTCCTGATTTAAACCCCTCTTTTCCTTAAAGCTTGCAAATATCAACAACATTCCTGCACACTGTAATCAAATACTTTCCCAAAAAGCCATGGAATGTGCCATAATTTGTCAAAGATCCTCACTGACAAGTTTTTAGTAAAGTCCACTACAGCAAACCCTCCTCGGCCCCCTTGACCCACGTAGCAAGAGACCTTTGACCCTATTTGGGCCCCTTTTATGAGCTTCTTTCACTCTGACCAGATGGCTAAACTATCAAAGGTTTTTATGAGTAAAAACTGCTTTTCAGCCTCGCGAGTTGGATATTTCTCCCCGCGTTCATGTGAACTATCAACCCAAGGGCTTTAAACGGGGAGCACAAAAGGTGCGGGCGCAGCTGCCCCATTGTGCCGCCGGGGTGGGGATGTTTGCAGAGCAAACAGCTGATGGCCACATGAAGACAGTTTAAGGCCAAATAGTTTAAAAAAACACCCATCCCCAACCCAATAAATTATTTTTCCCCCCCTCATACCCCGGATACTGTTTGGGTGTTTGCATATTCGTTCCCAGCTCCCCCATCCAAGCCCAGCCTCCCTCCCTGCCTGGAGAGCAGTGGCAAATTAGGACTAATTAGGCCAAATTGTGTCAGAAACAAAAATAGGGAGATTACAGACTTCTAAATCAGTTTGAATTTCAATGCAAGCATCTCTGGGCACCGGGACATCACTTTCTTAGAGCTGTCTTGTCCCTTGCTGCCTGTGTGCTCTCAGAGTGGCACTGGGGAGGATTTTTAATCTGAGATTTGTTGTTACTGTACAGTTCAGATACTTGTTTGTTCTTATTTTAATGTAATATACCCCTATGTATCTTTTCTGTAAGTAGGTGTTTCACAGCATTTTGCTCTCCCTGTTTTTAATAGGTATTTACCAACTTTCAAATCAAGATCCTATAAATCACAGAGAGATTAATAAAGAAAAATCATATCCTCCTAGGCTTTCCCAAGAGAGCTAGGGAATATAATCTGCTCTTCCTCTTTCTCACAGGTCTCCAAGAGCTCTTTTTTAACCCTTCCCATTCTGGCATGCCCTTCTCTCCTTGGAATATTTGTTTAATTAATGGAAAATCATGTGTTGTCCAAGTGGGAGAACTGCACATTTGGGAACAACTCCATTTAACATTGTTAATGAAATTACTTTTATGCAAGCTGTTCCTTTAATTCACTTGGAAATGAGGGACTTAACTGGCTATGTGTCTTTTTGAGTCAGATATCCTCTCCTCTCACTTAAAATCACAAAAGGGTTTTGTTTGAAGGAGAACAGTGCTGTCCAAGTAGGAGAAAAGATAAATATAAGGAAGAAGCCCCTGCTTTAGTGAAACCAAGGTGTCTGGTGGATCATGTGGTCATCATGCCTCTGAAATCCCAAATCCCAGGCCAGGGCTGTGTCCTCTCATCAGCAGCTGCTCAGCCCTACTGTACTTGGAGCTGTCAGTCATGTCAGGAGAACAAAATGTACAGGGAAAGAGATGTAAAAATGTGACAATTTTTCTCATACCTGAGAGAAAAGAGAAATCAGCTTATCCTTCCCTCCTGTCTAAAGCTTTTCACTTTCTCAGATTTCTTTACATGTGACTTGTTAATCCATCAGTCTTGTTTATCCAACCAGGTTTATTAATGACAAATGTTGCTGGCCTTGCTGAGTTATGACTGTAAACTGAAAGAATATGAGGGCCAAGGTGAAAAGGTGATTTCTTTATAACAGCTGTAATTTATCCTGGGCTTTGGCCAGGCCTTTGATTTTGGACTGGCCCTGGATATAGTATTCCTACTGATTGCATTAGAATAGCCCTCAGGGGTCATGCTGAATTCCAGGGCCCTGGAACCAGTTAGAAGAATGGAAGATGACCATATGTGCAGGGTTAGGGAATGATAATAAGGTGCAGCACAATACCAGCCTGGGTGTTGTGGAAATCCTCTGCTCTGCCTTCTGCAGGCTGTCATTCATAGCAGCAGTGCATAAGAAATGCACCCCAGCCTGGGCAGGGGGAGGAGAAAAGCAGGCAGGAAAAAAGAAATTAAGTCTCTTAGTTAGTCCTTGGGTTCATTAAGTGCCTCCTGCACTGGGAGGGTTTGAGTGTCTCGTGTTTCCTCTGTGGAGGTTTCTGAGAGGAGAGGCCAGTGCCATCAGCAATTGTTGTCCCCAGGTATCACTTCTTGTGCAAAAGCCACCCTGGCCTTGTCCCACAGAGAAGGAGGCGATGAGAATGTGAGGGGCTCATCCCTGGCTGTCTCCTGGCTGGGTGTTCCTGAATCCTGGCTCAGGAGCATCCCATGGGATGCTCAGCTCTGCTGCCAGGGCTGACCTCCCCTGCTGGGGGCTCTGAGCTCTCCCCCAGCTCTAGGGGAGCTCTCACCTCTTCCAGCCTGCCTGAAACCATCTCTCAACCAGCAGCACTTCCTCACTCTTGGAGCTCTTTCCATGGAATAATGAGAATTTAAAAAGGAGGTGTAAGGAGAGACAAGAATGTGTGTAATTTTCCTAACTTGGGGTCAGGGCACTGTATTGGAGAGGCAAATGGAGCTCTGCTCTAGCAAATATTTGCATTATTTTTATTAAGCAGAGAACTTGCCACAGCAACCAACTTTATTTTCTAATGTCCTGTTCTGAGCCGCAAATCATAAAAAACTGCAGGAAGCAGGAGGGCTGGGCTCACCTGCCCCCGAGGCAGCTGATTTCCACTTTGGAGGTGCCAACAGCTGATCCCACTGCAGTGCCACTTGTGCAGCTCAGTGACACACACTGCTAGGGACAGGTTTTCACAGGTGCAAGATTGCCTTTGCAAAGAGATCAATGCACCCCTTAGAGCAGTTTTATTAACTGTTGACAATTCCCATTATTTTTCAGGCATGGCTGGTTGCACTGTCCCTTTTGGCCAGTGCTGGGGCAGCTCTCCTGCTCTCTGCTGGCCTCAGGGGCTCTGGGCAGGGCCGTGCTGTACCTGAGCCCCCCAGGACACAGCTGCTCTCTCAGTCAGGGCAAACCTTTCAGTGTGGGGACCCAGCCTGGCTGGGGCTGCTGCTAAAGCTGGACATGCTGCTGCTAATCCTGCTGCCTGCCAGGCTGTCACTGCCTGCTGCAGCTGTGATTTGCAGCCAGGCTCTGCCTCCAGTCGCTGTTTTCACACCAGTCAGTCTCTATTAACACACAGCCTGGCCTCAGCTCCTCCTTGCCTCTGCATCTTTTGGCCTCTGCAGTGTTTCATTGCTACCATACATGAACTTATTCGTGGTGCAGCTGTACTTCATAAATCCAAAAGGTCCAGGTTTTACTGAAGGTCAGTATGAGCCTGTTCTGATTCACCTTGTCAGGGCACATCTGAGCATCCTCCTGAAGTGCAGTAAATGCTGTTCCTAATCAATGAAATGCATGCCCATCCTCCCTCAAAGGATCAGCTCAGGCAGTGAATGGCTTGGATCAGGAGGGAGACATTAGGATTTGCTGAGAGGTGGGAAGGAGAGAGTGAACATTTGTAAGGCACTTGCTGCAAGAGTTTAACATACAAAGCCAGTTTTGTGTTCTTCACAGCCAATATTTCAGAAAATGCAGCCTTAAATTCCTTTATGTTCTGATGGCAGAATTAACAGCAAGGCATCAATCTGCATTAGCACAACACAAGTTATTTGAATTTTCATTACTAAGTATGGAGAGGCTGTGGGGTTTTACCTCAAAATCCACTTTGCATTTCTAATGAAGGAAAATAATCATGTTTATTTACATGTCCTTATTTCTGAGCTTTCATATTTTTATCTGTAGTGCCCAGAGCCTAAAGGCTCAGGGATAAGAGGTACCTGAGTATTTGGGGAGTGGGCAATCAGTGGTCCTGCTAGCAATGTTCCACGTGAAGCTTATCCGTACCTCATTACTTAATTAAGAAGCACTAAAATAATCACTTTTGCACCAATTCTTAGCTCAGCTGGAGTTAGTGGTGCTATTCCCAAACCACTGCGCCACTGTGGCATAAATAAAAATCCCCTGAAGGAGAGCAGGGCAGGCTGGGGCTGTCAGAGCTGCAGTTTGTCAGGACAGGGAGTGCTGACTGACAGATCCTTGCAGGTCTGGCTGGTGCAGCTCCCTGCCTGCCCATGTGTCATTCTGACTCTGCCTTGGTGATAACTGGCTGAGAGCTGGGAGCAAACAAACAGGGAACTTCTTCAATTGTTCAGGTAGATCCATTTGTCAGCCTGCTGACTGCTCAGTCTGACTCTGCTGCTTGTTTGGCCAAAAATGTGGCACTACTCATTTAAACAGGCTCATTTAAAAAGAGCAATATTAAAGTTGTGTCCCTCAGTTTGGTCCTAGAGGGCTGAGAATGAACAGGAGGGAGGGAAATGAAACCTTTCCCAGGTAACTGCACCTTGGGCTCACACAATGCAGAGCCCTGCTTTTATCTGCACATCTGACTTGCCACTGGCCTCACTTGCAGAAAGCTGACCCTGTGTCAAACAAGATGATCTGACTGACATTTTCTATTTCTGGAAATGATTAATCTGTTTAGAAAAAATTCAGTTAAGAAAAGCCTTATAGTTTCCTTCTACATTTTCATTGATTTCTTAAAGATTGAGTTACATTTCCTATTGGTTAGAGACTGAAATTCTGACCCCAGTAGGTTCTTTTTACCTTCACCTCCACTCTGGACAGCAATTCCATCTCAAAAGCCCCACAATGCCTTCTTTACCCCACAGAATGGCAGGCTGGCTTCTCTTCAAATTCATTTGCATTTTATTTTTTCCCAGCCTGTCCTGAGCTATAAATACTCCCAGGAGCCATTAGGTTCTATCAGATACATTCATTTTTGCCCTTCTTTTGGCATTCCAGTCCCCAGCTGAATCTGATAAGCAGATCAGTCACTGCCATGTCAGCTGAGGAGAGCAATGCTGTACCTTAATATTTGTCATCATTACCCAACACACCCATGCAGAGCAAGCTGTGAGGAATGCAGGTTTTCATGCTTTATCAGCTGTAACTAAACATCTGATTACAAAAAAAATGAATCACTCAAAGTTAATGAAGGTTATGATTTCATATAATCCTTTTGAAGCAAAACAAATTCCACTGGAAGAATATAATAGATTAACTGTGGAACTGAATCAATTGAGGTTTTGCCATCAGTTATTTATAACCCATCCAGTTTTCATTCTCAGCTCAAACTTTGTTTTGTCATTGCCAGCAGGACTTTTGCATTTCTTTTTAAATGTGCTCTCGAATGCATTCGTTTGGTAGTTTCCTAGAAACATAACCACTGGTTTAGTTAGGAGGTCAAGCAGATTAGTTTAGTTTGTGGTACTGAAATGCTGCTTTTAACAAGTGAAAATATAATGCAGATATTCCTTAAATTCAGGTCTTGTGTGCAATACCAGGGTGCAGCTGCAGAGGTGGAGTGTGGCTTTCTGTAGCCTCCCCATCAGCAGATCTGAATTATTTCACACCCAGCAGGAAGATCTTGGCAGTGCCCTGCCAGGATGAGGAAGGAAATCTCAATTTCCCTTCTGAGATGGGAGGGGCAGTGAGGCACTCTGGTGCTCAGAGCTGCTGCCCAAGGTGGGCAGTGCTGTGCTGGCAGGAGGACAGAGAGGCAAAGGAGGGAGATATTTCATGGTGGTGCTCTTGGAGAGGAGGCTGGAATTGGCTGGGAAGAGCAGGCAGGCAGTGTGACAGCTCTGGGCAGGGCAGAGCAGCAAAGACAGACCAGAAATCTCCCAAATTGGAAAGGGATGCATGAGTGCTTTAAAACCACTAAACAATTTCCTGGCACATGGGTGACAGAATTTTAGGACATATGACAGAGGAAATGAAAAGTGCTTTAATGAAGCCTCTGAATTTTATTCCCTATCAGGTTATGATTTATCTTACTGTAATTTGGACTATTCATTTAATTTCATGTTAAAAGCAAAACTAAATAAAACCACTTGCTTTTTAAGAATGCTGCTCCCTGCACCCCTGAGTCTGGGATTTAGCAGACTAATGGGATCAGTCATCCCCTACTTAAATACATCCTGGACAGCATTCAAAGGAATGTCCTTGTTTGTGTCCAAATTGGGCTGTCCTCCTCTTTTTAGCATCTCTGAAAAGCAGTGAAGATCCTGGAGGTGCTGGTGGTCCCAGCTCAGGGCTGTGCTGCAGGGGCAGCTCTCCCACCCTGCTGGCCCATGGCTTGTTCTCCTTGAATTCCCCCTCTGGCTCTGGGATTCAGTGCTCCAGTTCAGGGTGCCCAGCCTCTCCCCTGCCCCAGCTGCCCAGCCCTGCTCCAGCCTGTTGCTGCCTGAGACCCCAAAAACTCAGGTAAAACCAGAGAAAATCCACATTAAATAAAAGGCATTAGTGTTGGATACCCAGCAGGTCAGGTCTGACCCCCAGAGTGAACTCAAACTCCCTGTGGGAGAAATCCCAGCGGGCTCAGCTCTGTCCTCTCTGCTGCCGTGCAAATCCAGAAGAGTTTGCTTTGATAAATCTCAGAATGGGACAAAGCCACTACAATTAATCATTTAGTGATGAAGTACAAAAGCAAATGGATTCAGGCAAATATGAGCACAAAAATGGAGTTGGTCTGCCAGCCCCTTCTTTGCTGGATAAAGTTTCACATCCTTCCAACAACACCCAGTTGTCTCCTCTGTTGTCTCCTCCTTTCTTTCACAAAGCTTCCATGACTTATCTATTTTTGTTTTTCCCAGCTGTTGTAAAATCTGTTATCTTTAATGTATTACCCTGAAAAACAACACACCTTTGAGAAGGCCAGTGGACTGTGACATAATTAGATGCAAAATGCACATCTAAAAGCTGTTTACTTCCTGTAACACCAGGATAACTACTAATGAATCACCGACTCTGGGGATTCTCAGTTTGTAACTGGATACTCCACAAACTTCTTATCAGATCGACAATGATTTCTGTCAAAAAAAGGAAAAAAAAAAAAAAAAAAGAAAAGTGGGGGTGGGCAGGTTTTTTTCCCCTGAAACCAGAGTTTCAGTATATGCACCAATTCTAAAGCATTTTTAGCGTGTCAGGCAGAGTAGTCATGGTGAGTTTGAAGGGATAAGGGAAGATAAAGTGTATCAAAGCAGGATCTGACACTCGTGATGCTATGCAGACCTTTCTTTCTGAGAGCATCTCGCAGGCTGGACTGACAGCAGGGATTAATCCATGCAATGGCAATAAACAATAGCTGAAGTGGGGTTGAGTCCTAACACCTGGATGTTGTGTTAGCAGCAGCAGAGGAGCCTGTTCCATGCTGGGGCTGAATCTATTATAATATTCTATATTATATAGGATTATATGGGATTATATTCTATATTATATAGGATTATATTCTATATTATATAGGATTCTGACACTGTGGCTTTGCCAGCCACAGGTAAAACTGCTCAGACCTTTGTGGAAACACTTTTTTTTTTCCTTTATTCCCGTCTTTTTATCCATGGCTGTGAGATCCAGATGAAATGCTTTAACACATTTCTGTAGGGCCCTCATTGCCAGGTACGAGCAGCTGATGTTGTGTGGTGATCTCCAGACCCATATTTACCCATATTTGTCCATGTTTATCCACATTTGTCCATATTTATCTATGTTTACCCATATTTGTCCATGTTTGTCCATGTTTATCCATGTTTTATCCATATTTACCCATATTTTATCCATGTTTACCCACACGTATCCATATTTATCCATATTTTACCCATATTTTATCCATATTTACCCATGTTTATCCATTTTTACCCATATTTTACCCATGCTTACCCATGTTTATCCATGTTTACCCATATTTACCCATATGTACCCATATTTTACCCATATTTTACCCATATTTTATCCGTATTTACCCATATTTTACCCATATTTTACCCATATTTTATCCATATTTAGCCATATTTAGCCATGTTTACCCATATTTACCATATTTTACCCATATTTATCCATTAATATGATCATGCAGAAGCTGATTGATTGTTTATTTTTAGCTTTAATTATACATTCTAAGACTACTGTCCATGCAATTACGCATTTTTTGATTGGTGCTTCCACGCTGTTCACGTGCCTTGCACGAACCTTTCAGGTGCAACGATTGGTGTCTGTCTAGAACTTTACTGCCCACTTTTATCTTGGGTTTTTAATCTTGGTATTTTGTTTTTTTAGCTCCTTCTCTCCTGATTTTGCACCATCTTTGTTTCTATGGCCTGGAAGGGTCTTAACAAGTGGCAGACAAACACTTAAAAATGGCTCATTTTGTGGATTTGTTTAAACATTGGTCTAAACTAAGAAATATACAGAAAAACAGCTAAGCGTGTGACAAAACAGCAAAATATGGAGAAAAACAACTAGGCAGCAAAATATGGAGAAAAACAGCTAAATATAGTTTATGCATACGATACAGAGCACGGCCTGGACTTGTTCAGATGTCACTGTGGCCCAAATTTTTTCAGTATTACTGCAGGTGCAGCAGGGAGAGCACAAGGAAATCTCCCCTTTTCTTCCCTGGCCCTTTCTGGCTATAAAACCTGCCCAAAAGTTTGGTTAGAAAAGCTGAAAGGCCTCAGAACGCTGGAGGTTCGCCAGGGAAGCGAGGCCTAGCAGGGAAGTTCAGCCTGTGAGGCCTTTTCTCCATTTTTGACCTCATTTACTCTCCTGTATTATCCCTGACTCCTCAGGGTCAGCCTATGTAGGTCAGGGATTCATTGATGTGGATGTTCATCTCTCTTCTTTACAAGGAAAAAAGAAAAAAAAAAATAAAGGCAGGGGGGAGAAAAGGGAAAGTGGGTTGGACAGACTGACAGAAGGCGCCAAGAGCCACGTCCAGAGAGATCCAGGGAGGGTGAGAGGGGATGGAGCAAGAGGAGAAGTCGTTCAGGTGATGCTTTGGGCCAACAGTGTGGGAAATACCCACGTGGGAGCCACCACTCTGGTTTGGAAGAGCTGCACCTGGTTTTCCTGGGACGTGCCAGCCTGAGAGCAGAACTCACAGAGCTCCAGGAGCAGCCAGGCCTGAGTGCTGCAGGAAAATCACCTGGAGGATTTCATTATCCTAGTCGTGTACTAGGAGATCCCCTGAGAAAACCAGGGAAATGGGATGTATCTGCTGTTTCATGCTCTGTTGCAAGCATTTTTTGCATTCAGTGGCACAAAGTGATGTGAATTGAAAATCTAATGGCTAAGGTACTTGGCCAAGATCAAGAGAGATTTTGCTTAGGAAAACAAGGAATTAAATCCAGATTTCCCAAATCCATATGCAAATTCCAGCCTGCCAGTCAGGGCTCACCTACGGTGAATAAAATCAACCTTTAACAAGGGGCAAGATCAATTTTGGCTATAGATACCTGGAGGCAGAAGTGGCTATTCTACTTTCACCTGTCTTATCTGGCTCTTTATACCCACCCAGTCTTTCCTCAAAAATAGCACAGGGAAGTATCAAATATATTTTTGTGAACCAACCATTCTGTGTCAGCTCCTGCAGAGACATTCATTTCAATCAGTAGCTGTGATATTTTTTTTCTTCAACCCCTTTCTCTGTCTGGACAAACAGCACAATTTCATCCCCTTCCCCTGCTCCTGGCCAGTGTATTTAGATGTTACAGAAGAGATTTTGAACACACTGAAGGCTTGCCAGGCCCAGTGTGGGCAGGGAGGTATCTGGAATACAGCAGCCTGGCTAATTCAGTCCCACTCATGTGTTACTGGAAGCCTTTCTGCTAAACTCAGGCTTACCATCAGCCTGTTAATGTTTACAATGTGGCTCTTTCGGAATAGATGGGAAGGATTTGCAAAGTGAATGTGCCTATAAAATCTCTTATTTACATGCATCATTTGAGTGATTGTGTGTGCAGAAGGACAATGACGTGAGTTGTTTCCTATGCAGTGTATTCAGCAGGCTCAGTCTTTTTCATGCAGCAGCACAGTGGGCACTGTGGGGTTTTAGGGGCATTCATCAGTGCCCTCCCCTGTAGCCTGCCTCACAGAGTTCTCAGCAACTTGATTTCAGGGAGTGTTAGATTTCCAGGAGGAAAAAAAAAAAGATAAAAAATTGCATCAAGCAAGGCTTGGAAATCTGGGCAGGTAGGGGAATGTTGCACATCTGGGGAAAAAAACCACAGAATGTTGCACATCTGGGGGGAAAAACCACAGAATGTTGCACATCTGGGGAAAAAAACCCACAGAATGTTGCACATCTGGGGGAAAAAACCCCATAGAATGTTGCACATCTGGGAAAAAAAAACACAGAATGTTGCACGTCTGGGCAGCTGCTCAGCCTGGCAGTCTTTGGAGCTCAATCATTTCCACTGCCTGACGGCTGCACCTCTTTGGGCCTTGGGGTGGTTTTTTTGCCCAGGTGCTTCAGGCATTTAAAAAGCTGTTTCTAGCCATGGAGGCTTGGGAAGGGAATGTCCCTGCTGTGGTTATGAACAGGGAAATGTCTGATGGGTGAGCTGCAATTAAGTAGGAACCACTTTGAAACATCTGATGGTGGAGCAGGAGGAGCCTCTGGGGTTTAGGCTTGGTTTTAGCAAGACTCATCACAGCTTAGGCCCCAACTTGTGCCTTGCTCCTCTCTCAGCTCTCCCTGTCTTGTCCTTCCATGAGGACATGAGCGTGGTGGCTTTTTCCTCAGGGCCCAGCACACAAGAATTTTTAGCTGCTCTGAAAATTCTGGAAGCTGCTAAAACACAAATAATACATTCACAATATTGGCTGAATGTATAACATAATAAAGCCTTTAGGCTAAGGAGCACCTTGCAGCAGAAACAAATCTTGCTCACAAAATTCCGCCTGTGATTTATTTCTTGATCCACCAAATATTGCTTCACAGGTCTACAAATCTTTGGATCCAAGTGTTCCAACCTGCTTTCAAAACAGGAACTCCCAAAGTCAGGCAGCAGCACTGGTGGTGGATACCCACCTTGTTCATTTACATTTGTTGAACTACTATATTAATTTAAAAAAAAATCAAATTAAGTCTGTATCCAGCTCTGTTTGGTGGTGAAACGTCCTTGGCACTGCAACAGAAATTAACCTTTTGTCAACAGCTCTTAACAGGAGCTGCAAAGACTTCCTGAAGTGAGGAAACAGCCAAGGAGCAGCAGAACTCTGACATCTGAATTTTAATACACCCAGCCCTTAGGAAGCTGGTCAGGAGGGGAGGGTGTGGGGGGAAGTATTTGTGCAAAATGCTTTTATTTGACTGTTTTCTCTCCATTCAGGAAGAGTAGTTGCCCTAACAATGGCACGAATGTAGTGTATCGGTGAGTTGTATCCCTTGAACTCCAACTTACAGAACAAAAGACTTCTAAGAAGCATCCATGCAGCAGATGTTTAGTTATCTGAAGTGTCAGAATGCCAATTAGATATTGAACATGGCAGGAGGAGGGTGGAGTTTCCAAAACAAATGAATGATGAATAGGAACAGATCCCGAGTTTGGTCTAAAGTCCTGCTGTTCTTTTGTAAAATGATTTGTGGCAAATTTGTTTTGTCACTGAGGCATAGTTCCCCTTCAGGATTTAAGTGATTTTTATAATCAGTCCAAGGAAACTTAAAAAAAAAAAAAAAAAAGAAAAGGGGAAAAAAAAACCCTGAGAAAGAATATGAGGATAAAATGCCTTATTTGTTGTGAAGAACAGGGTCTAAAATTGAACATGTTTTAAAGTGTAACCAAATAATCCTGTCTTCCATGTAGTTCATACATAGGGGCTACTCCCCCCAGTGAAATCCTAGCCTTGCATTGCAATAGAAAGAGGATTCTTTCTCAGGAGGGAGTGCAGGGGGCGGCAAAACATGAATGAATTCAGTGAAAATCGTTTGTTTCAAAAATTAAATTTTAAATTTGATTGCTAGCCAGTGCCAGGGTGATCTTGTCCATGGTGGCATGAAGGGGGTTAAAAAAAAATCAACGAGGTTACAAAATGCCTCTGTAGCTGACTTGCATTTTTATTGTCATTGACCTCAGTAAATCATTGCTAGAAATTAATATAATGTGGACATTTTCAGCTCAGTGCTTTGCGTGGTTGTGTTTAAAATACTCATCTTTGACTCACCAAACGCTCTGGATTATTCTTCTAAACAGCCACACACAACTTGTAAATGAACTCAGGACAACTGATCCTGTGTGTCCCTGGCAAAGAAGAAGAATAGTGGACAGTATAAAATCCCAGGCAAGGCAGCAGAGAGGAAATTGGACTTGCATTGACTTAAATAAGCGAGTGCTGTGACAAAATTGTTTAGTTCTCTTTTGACCTTTGGAGGTCACGTTTGACTATTTATGCTATCTCCTAATGCTCTACTTCTCCCTGCCTGGTAACAATTATGTGTTTATGCTGTGCTTTGCCTTCCCAGTTGGTATATTAAACAATCACTAATTACTGCATAAAAATATACATTCCTGTTTTGGAGCTTCCTGTAAGCACCCTGCTACTTCCAAATGCTCTATTTAAACAGCCAAATGAAAACCTCTCTGTTTTAGTCCTGTTGGCTGATTTGTTTAAAACAAAGGCATAGAAAACAAAATATTAAAAATTTGGCTTTTTTTTTTTTTCCCCATCCAGATATGGGAACAAATAGCAAAATTTATTTTGGAGAGGAGGGAGTTGAATGGTGTGGGTGGATTTGGAGTTTGTTTGCAGCAGTGTTACCAAAGGAAAAGCTCAGCTGAACACAATTTTAATGGACATTTTGTGATTATCTTTACTATAGTATTTAACCCTTTTGTCTTTGGAGGGGTATGTTTAGAAAGCTGAGAAAAAGGCTTTTTTTACTGTCCTAAATATGACAATTGCTGTCAAATTCAGTGGGGAAGACAATAAGAATTCAGGCTCTCAGTGACTACTGAGTTCTGGTGCTTTGAGAGCTCTCCCTGTTCCCACTGAGCTCCACAGACCTTGCTTAATTCCAAAGGCTGCCAAGCCAAAGTGAAGCTAATTTAAGGATGAATCCTCATGCTCATATTTAAGTACTAGAGTGAAAGAGATTTGATGTTTAAAATACTCAGAGATTCCATTTTCTACTGAGCAGCAGCCATCAAAGACTTTCAGAAAATAATAATAAGTTTCCACTGAAAGTATCCAGCTACTGTAAAACCTCTTTGTTTTCTTTTTTGTTACTATTATTTCTGCCTTTTAAAAAATTGTGCATCCTTTAGTTCAACGCTGCAACTTGAGAATAATTCAGGCAATTTATTGTTGCTACCATGGAGAGACAGATTGAGCAATTCCCCCCACCAGGATATTTCAATGCATTTCAATAAGGCTGTTAAGCACCACATGGGTCATGCACTTTGCCCACCTGGTTCTTTGGTGTGTCGTGCTTAAAACCATAGAAGTCTGATAAAAAATTGGTTATAAAATGCAATTTTCTTCTCGCACTTTTAGTTTACAAACTTTACTTCCACACTGAGAATTCCTCAGAGGGATCAGTTCATGGCAATGACTGTGCTGGGTGACTTCTCTGCTTCCTGGCTGGACTTGGTCTTTCTGCTTTTGCCTTGGAGGTGCTGGGAGCTGCTCCACAGTGAGAGTGAATTGAATTGTGTCTCCATGGCTCAAACATGGGCTGTTTTCCAGAGAACAGACATCACCACTGAAATCTGAATATTCCCTTGCTGCCTTGTACTGAAATTAAGGCAGCACCATGGTGTTTAACTGCAGCAGGGAGGGGACAGGGTGCAGTGACAGCCAGAGCCAGGAGCCAGCACAGTGACAGCCTTGCTGCCCATGACGTTACAGTAGGTAACGCAGTGAAACGGGGCAGGAAAGCCATTTCCCAGGCTATTTCCTGATTTCCTGCTCTCTGCATTCCTGCACATAAACCTTTAATTCATGTCAGAATGCAGGGGTCATGACAAAAAGGCAGAGGATAAATATACCCTTTTGACAAACAGAAGGGTGGCAGCAGTTTGTAGCCGGCGGTTTTGGGGCCAGGTGTTTCCCATACACTGTATGGAAATGTGGCCCTGTTGTGTTAGTGTTCCAACTGTAAACACTCTGCAGAGTTATGCTCCAAAATCATTTCTTGAATTAAGCAAGGCAGGAATGTTCACATCTATATTTTCTATCCAAGGAGATGTGGGGTTCCGGGGACCTGGGGACTGCATGGTGTGAAAGGAGTCACAGAATCAGGATTTGTTTGTCGAGTGTCCTGCAGTGAATTGCTGCTCATGCAGGAATTGCACGTTTCATATCCTCTTATGATGGAGCAATGCAAATATTTGCTTTTTAGTAACAAGGCAGCCAAAGACTTAACTGGCAAAGAGGCCATTCTGTGATCCCTGAGTGTTACATTGCAATTTTTTGTTGTGGTTTATTATGAGAACAAACTGTGAGTGAAGGGAGAGATTTGTCAAGAGGAAATAGGTTGGACATCAGGAGGAATTTCCCCATGGAAAGGGTGGTCAGGCCTTGGCAGGGGCTGCCCAGGGAGGTTTGGATCCCCATCCCTGGAGGGGTCCCAGGAAGGGCTGCAGGTGGCACTCAGAGCTGGGGACAGGGTGGGGATCAGGCACAGCTTGGATTTGATGGTCTTGGAAGGTTTTCCAACACAAATGGTTCCATAATTCTGTGAAACAGAGGGATAAGGTACAAAGCTATGACTGGTGACAATTCTTTGCCCAGACCAAACACTGTGTTGTTCCTTGCAGATATTTTTCAAATAAATATTTGGGCTGTTGGAAAGTTGAAACAGAAGCATGACCTGCACTGTGCTGAGCTGAGAGTCGTGCAGAGAATCTCCCAACAGAGAGAGGGGCAGTGAAAATTCTGCAGTGAAATATAGAATATTCTATTCTAGAGTGTATTATAGAATATATTTCTGCAGAAATATAGAATCCATGGGATTTGGTACCTGCCAGGAGGGTTGAACCCCCAAGGGCAGGGTGGCTGTCCACGAGCCCCAGCTCAGCCTCTGGGGACGTGCCACAGTCCAAGTCAATAAAGTGCAGGAGTTTTGTTTAGCTAAAAAATCTTTTGGATTAGATGGCTCAACTTCAAATGATCTCTCTGATAAGCAGAGAGAAAATACACACCCTCAAGTTGCTGTTATTTGGAAAAGAAGAGCCTAAAGAGGAAAGGGATCACTGTGAGTGCCTGGGAGCACCGAGTTCAGGGGGGTTGCAGATGGTCCTTAAACCATGAGAACCTCTGGGCTTCCCTGCTGAGACACTGCCTTAAGAGATATCTCAGTGCCTTTACCTCTTGTGGCTTTTGGTTGGTTTGTTTTGTTTGTTTTTTTTCCTGAGCAAGAGAAAGATGTGATCATTCAAATAAAACTGGAATAGGACCTGCCTTGAAAGAAATCAGGAAAATATGAGGACAGGGGGTTGATCTCCTTATTGCAAGCACAGGATTTTGTGTTGTGCTTCCACTTGCACGAGGTGTAGGACTTGGCAATGATCAGACCAAAATTATTCTGGGCTGCTAAGTGAGGATAAAGAGCAGCAAAAAAGATTGGAGAGAAAATGGATGGGAAAAGAAAACTCAGTTTCTCTTCTTCTGCTCTCTTTAGCTCCCCTCTCAGCCCCAAGGCCCAGTGCTTGTGCAGCTCTCCCTGTGCCAAGGGTTTCCAGTCACAGCTGAGAACCCCAGAAAGGGGAGGGGTGGATGGCACCCAGGAGCTGTTATCACCCAGATCAACCTTTCCTGCAATCCAAACCACTGGAGCTGGCTGGAAATGAAGGGATTGATGTCACTGGCTGCCAGCAGCTCCCAAAGCGACTTCTGCCCTTGGAAAACTGAACTTTCCTGTAGTTACCCTCATACATTAGGTCTCCCAGGGGACATCCCTGTGTTATTATCCCTTATTGTGCCAAGGGAATATAATAGTGGTTGACTATTAGTCAGTGGGTGACCAACACAAACCCCTCTGCAGCTCTTCCAAAAGCTGTTTGATAAAACCTGGGAAATGCTACTGAGATAAAACAATCCCCTCTGCACATCACTATTATTATTTGCTTCAGAAGTCAGCTTGGTTTCATTAGATACCAAAGTTTGAAAGCAACCTTCAAACAACCCTCCTTGTTCCCCATCCTCCAAATAAAATGTGGAGGAGATAAATAGATTAGGGTCCTGTTTGCATATTGATAAGAAAAAGTACATTTCATCAATGTAACCAAATATCTTATCACAGCCATTGCAGACTTCAAGGTCCCTATTAATATGAGAGCAGGGAAAAACCTGAGTGTTGAAATCAGCTCATTAAAGGGTTTGGTTCCCCTCAGTTTTTATGCAGTGATGTGAATTACTGTTCCTCAGGGAATGAAGGAAGTGTGGTATCCTCTGAGATGGTTCAGCTGACCTGAGGCTCCTTAAATTCCTCATGTACAGCAAAGTTTCCCTCAAACTGTGGCAGCAATTCCACCTGGCCAGCACAGCAGCATCTCCTTCATTCACCAGCTCCTGGAGGGGTTTTTTTTGTTTGTTTTTTTTGTTTGGGTTTTTTTGGGGGTTTTTTGTTGGGTTTTTTGGGGTTTTTTTGTTTTTTTTTTTTTTGTTTTTTTTAAGCTGATGACGTGATTTTGGGAAAGGAATTTCTAAGCCCAGGATGTCAGTGGTGCAAGGATGGATGTGGGTTTGTTCAGCTCTTCACCTGACTCTGCTTTCCAGCTCAGCCACCTCAAAGGCCTCTGGTTTTGCTGTTTTCCCTGGACAGCAGCAGATTTTGGTGTCCTTTTTGTGTGTTACCTTACTCCAGAGCTGCTATTTCATAATACCAGTGATTATTTCCTCTAATTTTGGTTGTTCTGCCTGGCCCAGCCCCTGGGATGGGAGTAAGGAACAGGTTCTGTGCTGGGAAATTCAACACATCTGTGGGGAAGCTGCTGCCTGAGAACTGCTCAGCCACAAAATCTGTGACTCTTCTCCTTTTCTCAAACTGATGGGATTCAACTTGGGCCTTGCACTTTATCCATTTGTGACAGGTTCTCCATTTCCAAATTTCCCCTGAAAATAACAAAGAGAGTAGAGGAGTGTTATGGGACCTGACACAAGGAAAATCAGCAATCCTGCACTCAGATAAAGGACAGAAAAACAGAGAAAAGCAAAACTTGTCTATTTTTACCGAGGTGAAAACATGCAGAACTAAAATCCCAGACCCTGTGTATCAGCTGTGAGGCACTGCCAGCAGCTCAATCCCAAAATCCGTGAGTGAGGGGAACAGTAAGGCAACGTTTTCAAAGTTTCTTTTTTTCTTTCTCCTCTCAGAAAATCCGGGACTCCAACCTGAACGATTGTTGCATGCTAAATAATATTAGCATTTAAATGGGCCAGCATTGTAGTTAACAACTGGGTGAGAGTAATGGGAGGGTGGCAGTGCTGGGTTCACACCTCTGGCCCTTTCCTACCCTCAGCTGTGCAGGGAGGAGGCAGCGCCTCTCCCCCTTTGTTTGGGATCTTTGGGGGATAATGAAGATCCAGCAGCAGCTATAAAAAGCTAAAATCCTAGGCCTGTCTTTTAGCTTCCCCTCCACCTGCCTGGAAACCCAATGTCTTGCTCCAAATATGGCCCTGATCAAGTAACTCTCCAAAAGCTGCTCGAAACACGTTTCAAAATTCTCTTTTTATTTCGTTTAATAAGCTTGAACAGGCTCTTGCCCGTAAGGAGGCTGCACAGAATATGTGTATACTCAGGTGTCCTCATTGTCACAGCTGAGATGTTGATATGTTGCCATGGAGGAAGGCTATTAATGAGAGGAAATTAAATTAGATCACCTCTGTGCATTTATCTGCACACAGCACAGCTTCAGTCTCGAGGAGAGGGAGTTCTTGTGGGAAAGCAATTAATAGATGCAGGTGCACAGGAAAAAAAAGGCATTTCTTACAGATCTCTGAAGGATGCAGATGATATTTAGGCTCTTTGACATGCTAATCAGCAAATTTCACAGACACCGGCTGATTTATTTCACACAAATTTCATAATTAGCAAAATGTCTTGTTTCTCCAGAGTTCATTTCCAAAGGTAACAGATGCAGTTGGCTAAGGTAGGGGATGTAAATCATCTGCAGCTGGTGCAGAAAGCTCTTAGAGCCTTGTGGGGTGCAGAAGGTGGAATCAAAAGTGCCCAAAAATCCCCAAGTGCTGCTGCAGCCAGGAGTGCTGAGAGACAAAATGAATGTGTGTGCTGAGCTGGGACAGGGAAGGCTGCAGGGAAGAGAAAATGGATCTTCTGAGAACAGGACAGGAGGCCATGGGAAGAAGGACCTTTGTGTCAACAGGAACTTTCTGCCCCAGATCCATGGAGATGAAGATGATGAGACCTGAATAGAGCCAAAACCAGACCCTCAGTGCTGACAGATGTGTTGGGTTGTTTGGTTTGGGTTTTTTCCTTCTGTTACCAGTCTGGAGGAGTCTCTTGTGCCAGCCTGAGGAGCTGAATTTGCCCCTGGAGGGCTCCAGAGCCAGGGAAGGTGGGCAGGACCCTCAGCCCATGGATCTCCCTCCTTTTGACTCCCCTAATGAGGAAGGGACAGTAATGATCAGCCACGGGGACCTCTGACCAATCAATTCCCACTCCGTGACAATTCTTCACTTATTTTTGTGATGGGTGACAAATGAAACATTTTATAACTGTAGGAAATTGTCCTCAGTTTAAAAACAAGGAAATTGAGCCCCAAGGTCACCAGAATTACAAACAGGTACAACACAAGTTATTATCCATAGGGGGTAAAAATCCACTTTGTGAACAATGAGGTCGGTAGGAAATGGCACAAACTCTTTATTCTGGAAGGAACTCGTAGATTATGAAAAAAATATAATTAATACAAAATATGTAAATTATACATTAACAGTGTCTAAGCAATAAACAAATATATTGGATTTCAATAATTATGTCACCCAAGATTTTTCAATAGATCTTTGACTTGTAAGTTTCTTGAGAGATGTACTTAAATTAATTTGGATTAAGAAAAGGTACAGTATATTTGCTGAGGTTTTGTCCCTGAGGAGAATGAATTAAGGACAACTTTTCTTATTCTTCTGTGCTCAGCCACAATCCAGCCGAAATCCGAACAATGGATTCTGCCCCTGGGCTGAAATCCTGTATGACAAGTCACAGCCCAGAGCGAAATTTCAGAGATGAGCCACGTAAGCCCTGCAAACAGGAGCTGATAATGATGACAATCCCTGCCAAACCTTTAGCCATGCCTGTGCTAGTGTGTGGCACTATAATACAATTTCGTATGTTAAACAACAGATGTCAAACAGAAGAAAGGAAAGAGGCCTTTGCTTTTCTTCTGTTGTGGACCTTGTTCTTCCAAAGCAGCCATTTTTTCAGTTGCCATGACAGTGTTAATAGGAGTTTATCATTTTCCCATGCCTGTTGCATACTGATGAGGGATCAATTCAGGAGTGTTATCTGTAAGGCTGGGAGGGCCCAGCACCTCCAGCCCGGGTTTATGGGGAGCACTTTGTGCTGCTCACCTCTCATCCAGGGCAGGCTGAGGATATGCAGCAGCCAGGGCTAACGACCCAGTGCAGCCCCAAAAAAGTTTGATTTGCTATTTCCTGGTCTGTGCTGGGGGACAAGCAGCTGTGAAATATTCACAGAGATAAGGAATCTCTTCAGCTGCATGGGGAGAGCTGAGATTTCTGCGAATTTGGCTGAACTTGGAAACTTTTTCTTTTCTTTTTCTTAGTTTTAGGCTGTGGGGGAAAGGCAGATGTCACCTTCTGCAGGAAGCACCAGGATTTCAGAGCTGTTTGGGCAGAGGGGGGGATCCTGCCCCCACCAAGCACCTTCCTCAAATCCAGCAGTGAAAATAGATGAAGAAATTTGAGATTAGGGACTGACTGCAGAACTGGTGGGGGTGTGATTAAAGTGATGCTGAGCAGTTTGATCCTAAAAGTTAAGGAATGCCATGGCACAAAATCCAGCCCAGCATCACCGATGGGAGGAACTCAGCCCCAGATGCAGAGGCTGTTCCTGCTCATCAGCTGCAGGGAAATAAGGGGTTGGATTGGGATTATTCACATTTCTACTGTGATTTATTCCAGGTAGCAAAGTGAGTTCGAAACAAGGCCTATTTGAGCTGTATACGAATTTCAAATGCATTATATATCACCACACTGATAATGCCATGGATTTCTAGATGTAGATTTTTCACTCGTTTTCCTTTTGGCTTCCTGTGTTTGTTTTGCTACTGTAAAAGCCCAAAGCAATGAGAGCAGGCAGTTTTCTCTTTTTCTCCACTCAGACTTTTTTTTTTTTTAAAGAAATCTGAAAGCATTTTGTTGGGTTTTTTTCTTCATTCTTTTTCTTTTTTTTTTCTTTGTGTGTGTGTGTGTTATTTGCAGTTGTTCTTTTATCACTATCTTCAGGAAGCAGCATTACCATGCTGCAGATAAGAGGCACATCCAGATGTGCATATCAAAGGATGAACAACTACTTATTAAGAAAAACTTCTTTTACACTGAGCAGGGTTCAAAGGAAGAGTAAAGTCTGAGGCATAAGCGACAAAACTGTCTGGCAATTCTGTGCATTGTCAACCTAATGCACAGAATGGGGGAGAAAACAGTTCCATCCCAAAGAAATGGTTGCAAAATGCATGTGGAAAGACAAAAAGACTCAAAGGGCAATCACCCTTCTACACAGTGACAGTATCACTCATTTCTTTAATTTTTGTGCATTTAAAAAAAACAATTTGTTGAAATATGCTTTTTTTTTTTTTTTTGCTTTTTTTTTTCCTGGTCTGTAATGTAAAACAAAAAGTTCCCAGGGAAAGGCAGATGAAGCCAGACTCGTGATCCCATTTGGATAATGCTGGGAAATGCTTGAGCTTGCAATGACTGTGTGGCAAAATATTCATGTGTTACCCACCATCTTCATAAAATATTCTGTTGAAAACTAAAGGAAAAGCGTGTTCAGCTGGCTCTGTCACTGTAACCCTGAAATGCAGAGCTGGACCTGGACTTGGAGTGACCCAAGCAGGGGGATTGCCTCTCCCTGAGGAGTGTGAGCAGCTCCTGGGGCAGCAGGGACAGGCTCATGGCTTTGCTGGGAAAATGACTGAAATCACCATTCCCTGCCACACAGAGCCACCTCCTTTCTTTGGGGACACCTCTCACAAAATATCAGAGAGCCAGGAGAGAACTGAGTGCAGTAAATGCTGTTTTTTCTGGGCAGTTCCAGGGTTTGATCCCTGCCCTGGTGCTTTAACACACCCTGAGCAAAGCTGGAGCAAAAATCCCAATTTCCTCCCTATTGCACGTTCAGTGGGACAGCCCCAGGTCAGATCTGCTGAAATGCATGAAAATCAGCTTTTCCCCCCCTCTGTTTCCATCCTCTCCCAAAGGTTGGGAAGACATCTCCAAGCAGGGTTTGTACTCCTTTGGGTGGAATCCCTGCTTTCTGAGAGCCCTCCAGTGCCCTTGAAACAGCTGGACTCTGAATTCCTGAAATTACAGCTCATTTCAGCAGCTGGGATGTAAAAATGCTGCTGAGGTGCAGGAGTGTGAGACTGGGAATGTGATGGGAATGTTGAGGTGAGCAGGATGTTCTCATCCTGCAAATGATCAGGGAAATTCAGCTGAAAGCAGCAAGATTTCCCCTCCTCCTTTGGAAAGTCTTTTGACAAATTGATTATTTCTAATCAATCTTTTGCTGTGAGTAAATTCAGATAAAATCATATTCAGATTCCCATCCTGGCAACAGCACAACATGGGAGAGTTTAGTTTGGCTTAATCACTGCAAGTTTCTGAGCTCTTTTCATCTTTAGCTCTGTTGAAAATATGAGATTGCATAATGCACTCCTGTGTTTTATATAACAGCCTCACATGGCTTCACATTATAATTTCACATCACTTTTACCTCAGAGTTTCTAACAGGTCAAGTAACCTTCTGATTTCATTTAAAGTTTCCATTATTCTCTCCTGAAAAGGAAAATCTAGCTCTTGTTTGGACAGCTTTGGTAACTCCAAAGGAAAAATTGGGCATTATAGTGAATACAAAAGATTCACTTTCCATGCATTAGGCTTTTGAATTGCTTTCTTAATGCAAAGTTGGACAGGAGAGTATAGGCAGGGAAAAAAAAGATCATTTTGTGTCCATGGTCAGATGTCAATATTGACAAAAATAAATGGAATGTAACAATAGATCCTTGCAAAGATGAAGGTCATATGACTAAAATGTCTAAGCAGACCTTGCACTGTGGCTGTATTTTATTGCTATTTGTGATAAATCAGTGGGTCCCCCCCCCCCTTGTTTAAAACTTGCAAAAAGAGTAAATCTGGAATTTTAGCCTATTTTAGGCAATAATAGTGAAGGTGAATCTGAACTGCAGCACTTAAACAATGAAAATAAAAATAAAATTAAGAAAAAGAAAGCAAGAACTAAGCCTAGGGAGGTCAGGAGTGCTGGTGTCTCTGAGCTCTGTGCACATCACTCCCCATGCAGGGTCTGAAATGTGTTTGCTCCAGACTCAGATGATGCAAAGTGCTCTCCCTGCCCAGGGCACTGGCTGAGCTCCAGTCTGTAAATTGGGTTAATTACTGATAGTCTGGAAACTCACTGTGCCTTCAACTCAGAGTTTTCCTCATGTCAGACTTCCTTGCCCAAGTCAATCCCTCCATGAAATCACTCTCTGAGATTCTCCCAGGTTTTTATTTTGCCCATTGTTGGAAATGGAAGGGGCTGTTCAGAATTCAAGCCTTTTCCCCTGGAGGCTCTTCCCAAAGTGAGGGGCAGAGCTCAGCCCTGGGCACTAAAAACCCTGAGCAAAACCTGCTTTGGTTCCTGGGGATCCCAAAAACTCCACCTGTGTGTGAGACCTTTGGCTCAGCAGCTCTTGAGGATCTGGAAGTGTCATCATTGATGGTTTTGGTGTTCCTACCTCTTCCTTTTTTATTCTGTGGAGGTCCCTGGCCCAGGCATTACTGATTGTCTGAATGTCTGGGTGCCTTTGTGAGACTGAAAGATAAACCCCTGGATGCCCAGTGTTCCCTGTGCAGAAATATGGACAGACACTGTAAAACAATTTAAAAAAAAAATAAAAAAAACATTTCAAGTACTTCAATTTCCAGCTGATTTATAGATCTGATGCAAGCTATTTTCTTGACGTGAAATGATTTTTTTTAATTACTCATTTTTTTATTACTACTGCAGTCTGAGAAGTTCCTCACGTCTTGCCCTTCATGAAAAAAGCAACTGTTGAGTTCAGTGCAGAAAACAAAGCAGTGGACAAAGGTTTCCCAACCCTGGCATTGTCCTCCCTGAGTGCTGAACAGCCCCACCAAGTCTGTTCCAATTACACTGCCATTTCCTAACTCAATCCAAAATATTTCTTCAAAAGGCTCATCTGGTTTAGGGTCATGATCATAGGTGGAAGGTCAGTTAGTCATTGGCAGAGACATTTGCTTCTCACTCAAATCATCTTCCATAAATCTTCAAGGAATGCAGTAGTTTATGGCAGGGGAGGGTAAGAGATATTTACACAAAATTTCCTCAAATTCAATATAAATAGAGTTTTTCCTTTCTGAGAAAGGAGACAGTTTCCCACCTCTGAAGGAGAAGGAGCTGCCTTGCTCCTGAGCACAAGAAGTTTCTGTCCAGCACAGGATCTGCCAGGGAATTTAATCACTTGTTATTTATATGATATTCATATAATAATGCTTGCTCAGCCACTGTCACCTCTGTGTGCCAGCACAGCTCTTATGGGGACAGGGAGGAAAAAGACTGGGGGGGGAAAAAACTTAAATTTCAACAAAAACCACATCATGATTGCTTTATTTGCTGATTTGTTCAGGTCAGGACATGGAGGCTGTGCAGGGGATAAAACCTGATAAAACCTGAGCTCTCCAGGGATGTCCTGCAGTGTCACCTCCTCTCCACCAGCTCTGGGTGTCTGAAACCACCCTGGCAGTGCCAGTGCTGGGCTCACCCCCGTGGGACACTGCTGAGAATTTTATTCAACACCCAGAGGCTTTTGGAGAGATTTAGGCAGATTCATTTCTCTGATTGAGGATCTGAATAGTCAGAAATTCTGAACGTGGCCAGTCTGGAGTGCCCTGAGTGAGCCTGGGGCTTATCTGATCTGCTCAAAGTACAATGAGCCTGTCCCAGAAAACCATCAGTGCTGCCACTGAATGGCAAAAAAAAGTTCCTTAAACAGCTGGTGAAATAAACTATTTATAGATGCAAAGAGGAGAGGGAGGATTCCCAGTGTAGCCTTAGCTGTGGTGGAAAATGTACAGAAACTGTCTGGGTCCTTCAATTTTCTTGTGTAAAAACTAAAAAAGACAAGAAAGGTTCAGTTATATTTATTTCACAAGAGTGTTTTCCCTCATTTGGAATAGTTTGTGAAGTTTGGTAGGTGAAAACTGTTAAGAAGATGTCAAGTTTTAGCAGCAATAAATCCATATTGGTGCTGCTTGTTAAAAAGATTACAGATTTCAGAAATCCATACTAGAGATTTATTCAGTGCCAGCAGAACTTCTGGTGCCTCTCATAAAAAATATATGGGCTGATTGTCCCCTCCTGGTTATTGGCAGAGCACAACAAAAGAGTTCTGAACATGGGTTTGATGATGAGGTGTGAAATGTTTCAGTGATTTGTTTTGTGCTTGTTCCTTTCATTTCTAGATCACTCATGACAAACAGCAATGTATCAGCAGGACGAGACAATTTACCACTGCATGAGCTAAAAGGGGGAAAAAGTTCCATACATTTTATATCCCTTTTGTAGTCACTATACTGCACTAAAGATGACCGCGGGTCACAGAGCCTGTGCTCAGCAGTTTATGTAGTTTTATAACTTCTTTGGGTGATCTCACCCGATTTATTTCAGGCTCCTTAGATAAGGATGGTGTTGTCCGGGCTTTCTTTCATAAAACCCCCTTTCCTGACACGATTCCAAAAATTACTTTCTCATTAAAATACAAAACCCCCAAACCCCTCAGCTGCAGCTTTTCCCCCTTCTCAACTGAATGGATTTTTCCTTTGTTTGTACATGACAATTTGGGGGGGAGAGTTTTGTGCTTAAACTGCTCATGTGACTGTGTCACATGCGTATCAGCTACAAAAGGAGCTTTGGCATGTTATGTATAAATCTCCATTAAGAGAGAAAATAGGCAAGTTTTACGTGACTGGTATCTCATTCACAATAATTAACTCATTAACCATCTCCAGCCACTGAATGAGCAAGGGCAAAACAGCAGCAGCAGCATTTTGGTCACGTTGTGGCACCTACAGGCACAGTCAGTATTCCTATCACAGCCTGTAGTTCTCACGGTGTAAAGTAAGGCTTTATGAATTACAAGTTGTTAATTTGAAGCCTCTGGGGCTGGTTTGTGCAGGAGGGGAGCCCCGTGTGATAACGTGGTGTCTGTCTCTTTTTGTAGACATTTCACCCCAAGCAACTCTCGAGTTTGTTGCCTGGCCTGACCTGAGTTTGAGGGGTCTCCAAGGTTGTGATTCATTCCATGAGAAATGCTGGATATCAGAGAAGGGCATTTTTATTCCAGACTGCAGAAAGGGCTCGGATGTGTTGAGTCTTTATTGGGCTGTGAAGTATCCAGCTGCAAAATGCTCAGGAATCCTTCATTGATTTCATTGCTGCTCTTTCTGTAAGATTTCCCCCAGCAAATAAATCCCTTACAATGGGCAAAAGCAAAAGGACATGAGCACAACCAAGAAAAATTACTGTGAGGCAGGTTTTTCAATTTGAAACAAACCTTGTAGTTTGTTCCCAGCCCTCCCTGTGCCAAAGACACCCAACCCCTTTCATCTCCACCATGTGAAACTAAAACCAAGCAAGCTGCTGGAAGAGCCTGGCAATCTTCATCTCGTTCATCAGCATTTTATGATAATTTTGAGTTAAAACTCTGCTGAGGGCAAGTTCCTCTCTCTGAAAGTGTCACCACATCCCTGGCAGGGCACAGGTAGCTGCTTTTCCAGAAACCCAGTGTAACTGCTGTAGGATGGTGACTACTCAGGCAAGATTCCTGCAGCAATATTCTGGGAACCTCTGAAGTGCCCTGTGCTCATTCAGGGCTGGAGAAGTGCTCTGGTGGTTTGCACAGATCAGGTTTATTCCCTCAGTGTCAGCCAAGTGTGTGTTCCCAGGGCAGGGAGGTCTGAGGGAAGGACAGTCCCAGCCAGGTCCTGGTTTGTCAGGGGCTGCTGGCATTAGGCTGTAAAAGGAGTCTGCATCAGAAGGAAATGGGCACATAAAGCCATCCCCTACAGAAGGTGACATCCCTGAGATTATTCTGGTTTTAAGAGGCTTTTTAATCTGTCCATGGGTGCAATGTGGATTTTGCACAGAGGTTCTGATAAATCTCTTTGTGACAAGAGGCAGTGGGCAAGTCACAGGGACAGATTCCCTGCAGGTGTGGAAGGGCTCTGTGCCCACCCAGAGCTGTCAGCTGAGGGCAGGATCTCTGCAAAGCCTCTAAAAGGCTTTGATCAAACATTTTGGGGCTTTTTCTTCAATATCACAGCCTACCTGAGAGATGCACTTCTCTTGTCATGACATGTATTCGTTAATAATGTCAGAGCAAGGTGGAACCAGGAGGTGAAGGTGACAAATAATGAGTAGGTGTTATCCCAGGCAGTCTGTTCAGTGTCTGCACAATTTCCACTTGTCACAAGTTGGCTCCAACACTCAGGGCTGTAATACATTGCCAGAGGTGCCACAGGGGCTGCTTGTGCATCACCCCCAACACATCCTTTAGGAGCTGCAATGTCCCCTAAAAACCTGGGGGACTCTACTAGTGTTAGAAAATGGAGCTGATGATGTTCCTTTGGAGGGAGAGGGCCACCAGGCCAGTCCAGGATGGGCACAACCATCCCAGCATTGCCAGGCACCAGCCAGCCTTGAATTGACAAGGTCAGTCTGAGCTGCAAATTGGTCTAGACCTGTTTGCATCCTCTGAATTTCCTGGCTTCACTATTTGGTCTTCACTGAACAGAATCCCTTCTTTTGGGGACAGTGTGACAGTCCTGCTTGCATCTAGCCCAGCAGCAAAGGCAGCTTGCCTTGGTGCTCTGGGCACTTTGGAAAGGCATTTCTTGCTGAAATTGCTGGTTCCCATCATAACTGAAAGGCACTTCCTTTCATGCCTCCCTTTAAATGCAGCTCTGATGCTCGCTGGCCATAAATGCAGCCTGGTCCCTGCACTTGGAAAAGCTGGGGAAGCACATAAGTGATTCTGGTATTTCCCTGTTCCCATTAAAAATGCTCACTGTCCTGTATCTGCATGGTTGCCAATGCCATCTCGCTCTGGCCTGCTAAGCCCTTTTCACTCTACTGTAGGTCTAATTGTACAGTTTTTCCAGAGGGAAACGCCAGGTTTCCCCCTTTCCACGGGCAGAAGCTCCTGCTGTGACCCTGCAGAGGCAGGGGGGACACTTCCAGCCCCATTTCCTTCTCCAGGGGAGAGCAGGGTCCCCAGGGCAGCATCCCTGGCTGCTGTTTGCCAGCTTGCAGCCACACCTGCTCCAGCCCACTAAACCCTTTTATGAGGAAAACCTTAATGCCTTCCAGTAAAAGTCATTGCCACCCCCTGAGCCTCCCTCCCCGCTGCCTTCCAGCTCCAGCTCCTCACTGCTCATCCCTGGGTTTGGTCCTTTTGGTATAAACATTTCCTGGAGCTCATAAACACCTTCCCCATTTATCAGTGCAGTGAGAGATGTTTATTGGGCAGATAGAAAGCTCTGATGGGATCAGTGCTCCTGGAGACTGCCTGATCCCTCCCCAGAGAGGGGCTGAATGTGGGGCCAGGTTTGAATTCCCATTGTGGGGAATTCAATTTTTTAATTGCTGCTGGTGATGATTGCAGCTTCCAGCAGGAGCAGTGTCTGAGCAAAGCCCGTTTTACAGCAGTCCTGGTATGGACCAAATTGAGGGAGGTAAAAGGAAAGGGCTGGGGAGTGGGGGAGGAAGAGGAGATCTATAACTGGCATGTTAATAAAACTCCAGTTTGTCACTTCAGCAGCACACCCTGAGTGTAATAACTAAGCTTCCTTTCCATACCCCCTATGAGTTCCTTTGTATTGACAGATGCCATTTGTTCGTTTACGACGTGATAATAAAAACCTTCAGCTTTACTGAATGTTGTTCTTTTCCTCCCCTGACACTGGGGCACCAAATGGTTTGTACTGCACTCAGCAGGCACTTTTCATTAAAGATCATGCCATGAAAATGAACTGTATTTGAAAAGCATTTAGGAGCAGAAGTTCTGCTGCTGAATAGGTGGATGCTGGGGTGAGGGGGGTTTGTGTCCAGCAGCATTTGGGATCCAACTGCAGCAGTGATTCTCCATAGCAATCAGCTTCCTGTGATTATTTCTTTTTTTTTTTTTAATCTCTATCTGATTTTAAATGCCTGAATAAAAAAAATCTTTCTTTGTGCTTATCTATGCTTCTTGAAACTGGTGATTTCAAAGTTTCCACACTCACGCAAATGAAGCCTAAACTGTAAATTTGGATGGCTGAAAATGAGCATCTGAATTGATAATTAATTCTTTATTCAGGAATGCTTTAAACATGGCTCAAACCATATTTTTTAAGTCAAAAATTCAGGCTGTGACAGCACTTGCAACTGTGATTTGATTTGCAAAGTTACAGAATGCTTCAAATTCCCACTGAACTGAGGAAAATAATGAATGCACAGCTTTGGGCTGGGCCCACAGGTTTGCAGTGCTCTATCCAAAATGTAGCACTGTAAAAAAAGTTAAAAACAAAGCAATGAACATTTGTTCAACAGGTTAATTAATTTTTACCCTGGGCAATAATTAATATTTCTCTCCCTCTCTAGAATCAGTTGTAAGTTTAAGAGTTGGCTGTAGGTTTTGCTGTGAGTACAAAGAAATCATCTGCATTAATTATTTCTAATTAAGCAAAAAAAAATTATTATTGAAGAAAAATATTTCACCAAACTGGAACACAGCCAGATACTGTACTTTTTAAATAGCAACAGAGTGCTCTCAGCATTTTCCCTAGGCAGAACTCTAGAAACACATCACCAGCTTCTGTCCTATGGTAGGACAATGTACTATTATTATTATTAATCATATTTCATTGTACTTTACAAAATACCTGTAGAAGAAGTGATTACTAACCACAAAAAAAAGTTACTAATGACTGTTCTCATCCCTCCCTGCTCATCCAGGAGGGATTTTTATCACCAACATTATCACTTGTTGCCAAACAAGTACAGAGATGTTAGCCCCGAGGATGAAATAGTTTAATCATGGGGAAACAATTTGCAGTGCCCAGATCTCAGCTGGTTCCCTTTCATCTGCTCACAGTTACTCAGCGACTCCCGAAAATCTGTTTTGTAGCTGTAATAAAATTCATTCGCCCCTCTCGCACGCACACACCAAATGGTTTGGCCAATTCTGAAGTGTCACAGTCACCTGGAACAAAGACAGGATTCATAAGTTGTCAGGGGGAGGATTCTGGGGTTTTTAAATCACATAAACATGATAGCTGTCTTTCAAAAAATAAATAAAACAGATTTTAGATGTGGGGTCTGGGTTAATCTCTAGGTTCACAGCCTCCATGTATATAATATATAAATATAATAAAACATAATATATATAATATAAATATAATCCATATTTACATGTGTGTTCTCACTCTCTGTGTAGATGCACTTTGACTATTAAAAAGCAGCAGTTACATTTATTCAACAGCTCCTTTTACTTAGTATGACTAAAACCAAGCAATTACTTATTGGCGAGTTTTTGTTAGAATATAAATAATTTTAACTTCGTTGGAGCTGTCTATCAACTTCTAATTTGCTGCCTGAGCGAGCCTGTTTCTTAAACTTTGATTAGACTGGCAATATCTTTTGTAATATCTCTTAAGAAAGTGCCCTCTAACACTTCAAAGCCCTGCAGATCCGAATCCCAGCAGTGGAAATACACGTCTAAAGCTTTTCATATTCTCTTATCTCTTCCTCTCTCGCACAAAAATGACTTTTGCTGAGCACAGATAAGATCTGCCTGTAAGCACAAAGCTCTGGGGTTAATTCAAAGTGCTCTTCTCAGGCTCCTCTGCTCCTGGGGCCGTTATTGTGGTCAATGTACAGAGCCAGAGCTGGGTTCAGCTGGGACTGAGCTCAGAGAGCCAGAGCTGGGTTCAGCTCAGAACTGAGCTCACAGAGCCAGAGCTGGGTTCAGCTGGGACTGAGCTCACAGAGCCAGAGCTGGGTTCAGCTGGGACTGAGCTCAGAGCCAGAGCTGGGTTCAGCTCAGAACTGAGCTCAGAGAGCCAGAGCTGGGTTCAGCTGGGACTGAGCTCAGAGAGCCAGAGCTGGGTTCAGCTGGGACTGAGCTCACAGAGCCAGAGCTGGGTTCAGCTGGGACTGAGCTCACAGAGCCAGAGCTGGGTTCAGCTGGGACTAGCTCAGACAGTGAGGGAAGCCCCAGTGCTCATTCAGGGAGAGAAGAGCAGAGGGAAAGGTCCCAGTGTTGGCTGAGGACACTCAGCCCCTGCTCATGGCCTCCCTCAGCTGGAAACTTCCTGGGCAGCCTGGAGCAGCCTCTCTGCTCCCTTTGCCTCAGTTTCCCCCTCTGTGCAGGAAAATGAGCAGATTTTGATGTTTCCCAACGCCAGCATTGCTGTTGTGACACATCATATTCAGCTACTCCCCTAATGGGGACCATATAAATTCCATAGCTGCTTTATCTGATCCACCAGTCATGAGTCTGCCTGTCTGAAAGTTGCTGCTGCTCTCGATAAGAAAACATTCCTGCTCCAGAAATTCCTTTTTGAGGGGAGAGCGAGGAAGGTCTCAGTCATGTTCTGCTGAGCAGGTGCAGGGCAGCAGCAGATTCATGGTCACATCCCTGTTCTGGCACTCTGTGGGTGAGAGTCTGTTAAAATCTCCATCAAGGCCCCTGGAGAAGGGGACAGTCCTTTGGCAGGCACCTCCTGCCATTTCTGCAATGCCAAGGTAGCCCTGGAGTCCAAATTGTTGGTCATCCTTTTAAACAAACTGGGCAGAAATTACTGCTCTCACAGCTTTGGTTTGTGTTGTTTCTTTAAAGCAAAATAATGGAAATTAGTTATTCTAATCTCGTTTGAAAATTAGATTTTAAGGTGTTTAAATATGCATAGAAGTTCTTGACTTTAGCCACTGCAGTATCTCTGTTCATTCTGGGTGGCAGCTGAGGGCACTTGGATACAGAGATGCTTCATTTTCCTTCAGTGGCAAACCAACCAAAAGAACTCTCTCCCTCCACAGGCAAACAAAAAAAGAGGTTTCTGTGTTACAAATGCCAGCGGGTTGCCATTGATATGCCACTGATCTCAGGAGGCATTAAACAAACAAAAAAAAAAAGTGCATTTTACAAGGTGAACACTGTATTGGTTTGGGACTGGCAGTGTCCCAGCTGGGCACACATGATGCCAGTGCCCATGGAAATCCTTGGGAAATGCCTTTAGTGCAGCTCCTGTGAGCTCTGACCTGTACCTGAGAGAGCTCCTGAGCCACACAGCAAAGGCACAGGGATGTGGAGCTTCTGTGGGTTTCATTCTCCCCTTCCCTCCCCACTCCTCATTTCATCCCAGCTCCCTACAGCCAGTCCTGCAGGGCTAATTCACATAACCTGTTTATTACTTCAGCAGTTCACAAGAAACACGACTTGTCTAGTTCTGTTTATAGAGCATGTAATCATTAGAATAAAATAACAACAAAGATCAAATCACCCTCTGGATTTAAAAGTGACCTGGAGTCTTTCCTGGGACAGAAGCACCGCTGGGAGCTCTGGGGACCTCAGCTCAAATCTTTTCCATTTTTAACAATGCACATCATTAGCCTTTGTTCTGGTGGGCTTTGCTGTGTACAGTTATTTATGTTTTGTTGCTATGGTAGTTGCTTCTGGTTTTGAGAGGTGGAGATGTTTTGTCAGTCAATTGGAATCAGATTAATTGAGCCCCTTCTGATATAAAAGTCTCAAATCAATACAGTGTTCACCTTGTAAAATGCACTTTTTTTTTGTTTGTTTAATGCCTCCTGAGATCAGATGCATTAAAATCCACGTGGAACTAACTTTTCTTTCTCTTCTCACCCCCACACTTCCCCATATGTGGTTTTGATTTTCCCCTCAGGGTACCTATGGGAGGTCTGGAAAACTCTTGGGAGCTTTCAAAGAATGTTAATATGTATAACACTGCATTTTCAGTTTTAAATACAGCATGTAAAGACCTTTCTTTTTGAGGATAAACAAGTAAAGCTGCTAGTTAAAAACTATTTGTAAGAAAAAGTTCCCACTTACCATAAAAAAAGCTTAATAACGTTTAATTGTATTTCATGGCATTTTACACCCATAGTATTAAGCTTTTACAGTTCCTTGTAAAATGTCTGGGCAACACTGACTTTTAATTCTTCTGAGCTGGTTTTTAACTCTTCTTGATAAGAATTTTCTACTTAATGGTCCAGTACAGAATTTTCTATTCAAACCTTGAGCATTTTGTTTGCCTCAGAGCAGAATCTGGCCCTGGTATCTGCACTGATCTGACAAACCCCATCTCTGCCTGATGCTTTCTGTGAGCTTCTGATTGCAATCACAAGTGGGAGCAGAGCTTTTTGCCATTAGTAATTCTGCAGATAACAAGAATAAACATTTATAAGATCAAACTCTGCAGCTGGGGCACAAAGACCCAGCACCTTTGGGTAGATGGAGATTTTGTGGTGGTGATCAGCAGGCATTAAGTTATTGGTTATAGCTGCACTCCCTCATTTTACCCTCACTTGAAGAGTTAGCTGGGCAGTGCTTCAGATAAAGACTGTGAAATTTGATCACTGGAACTAAAATGGATGGCTTAGCTGCCTAATCTCCTCCATCCCGTTATCATCAGCTCCCAATCCCCTCCCCACACCATCTTCAAAATTGGGAAATAGCCCCAGACTTATGGGAATATGCTGCTGGGTTAAAGTAAACAGCTCTCACAGACTGTGTGGCCCCAGCCACAGGCACAGGTGGAGCTGGTGGGAGCCCCAAAGAGGGAACTGTAACTTTTGGGGAGGTTGTGGCACGTTTGTCAGTGGGATCAGCTTGTTAAAGTCCATAACTGATTGCCTCGATAGCAGGGGTATCTGAAGGCATCTGATAACATATTGTAACTTGGATAATCTGCCTTTATCCCAGCAAATTGCCTCTGGAGGCTAAATGCTGGCAGCCAGGGGGGAGGTTTGGGGTGAGCAGGAGAGGGAAGAGCTCCCTGCTCAGCCAGCAGTGCAGCACAAACAGGGCAGCAGAGCACCAGGCTGAACTCAGGCTCTGCTTTGCTTTCCCCCAAAAGAGACAACTCCCCCACTGATGCAAATGAAGTGAATTCATTTTGCAGGATTGGTTATTGATCCCTTCCCTGTGGATGCACTGAGGCAGGGAGGGAGCCCAGATGTGTTTCCTTTGTGCTGGGTTTCTCTTCACCTAGAGCCTGGAAATGCACCAGGTCACTGCCTGAGTGCCATCCATGGAGCTTCCTGTACCAGAATCACTTCATGTGAAGAAAAAAACAAGTTTACTACTGACACCACACATCCCTTTTTCATCCACAGATCTTACTGTGCTTCGCAAAGGGGAAAATTATTCACATTTTTGTGATACCAGTAGTAAAGTACAACTAAAATTCTAGTTTAATACCAGGTGTTTATGCCATGCTGTAGGAGTGTATAAACACATAATATCCCAGATTTTGAATGTATTAGGTGCTGAAAATATTTTTAGAAAAAAAAAAAGTGCTTTCTTTTCCAAATTGCTTCAATCTCTTTGTGAGAAAAGATAAGAAAGTGGGGCAGAAAGCAAATGGATTGGGTTAAGGATCTGAAGCTCTGGAATTACACAATATAGGTTTATTATAGGTTTAATGTAGGATCAGATTTCAACTGGGCAACTCATTGGGCATGTTGATAAAGCATCCCCATCTACGTTGTGTACTAATGCACCTGCAGCAGAAAGGAGCTGGTGCTAATTAAGGCAGCTGGGATTATTTAGGGTGCTGTCAGTGGGGTTTTGCCAGTTTGCCACTGCTCTGTCAGCTCTGGCTCCTGCTCCTGGCTGGGGACAACATCTGTGCTCTGGGCAAGGGGGGAAATCTGCCAGGCACAGCTGGAATATTGCAGCTGGGGCTGGGGCTTGGCTTTGGTCTTCACGTTGTGGCATCAGGATTGCTGTAAGTAAGGAAATGGTGGCCTGATTGAATGTATTATTGATATAGTTTATGTATTTCCTCCACCTCGTTTCAAATCGAATGTCCTCTGTCCAAAAAGAGAATCCTCTCAGAGCCTGCACTCCCCATCCCCCTCACCCGGCCAAGGACAAATTTAAAACTTAAGGGCAAATGTTCCATAAAACACTGCCCAACCCTTCGCAAATTCCCTGCATAACTCTCACATGCATCCTCCAGCTTCAGTCCATCCCTGCTCCAAAGTTGTAATTTGCCCTGCAGTCCTTTTCTGTCTCTCTCCCTCTCTTTTTTACAGTCTCTGGGATGGCAATTAGCTCGAGAGATGCACTTAGAGCTTCGCCTCAATTACAGATCCCTCCTCTCAGGGCTCTGCTGCTCCATGCTGATTTGAACGTCCCTTTGCATGGAGCATCAGTCCGACTTCTTTAATTGTTCCCTCCTTATCGGAGATTTGGCTCATGCTTTCCACCCACAGGTGTGGCAATCACAGTCCCAAAGGCGAACTGCAATCAGTTTTTGTTGAAGAAAATCCCCTGGGGCAGAATCTGTAAAGCTATAGAAAAAAAAAAAAAACAAAACAAAAAAAAAACCAGCATTACTGGAGCCGACCATTAATGCAGATTTTTCCTCTCGATAGAGCTGACAGAGCTTCCAAAGAGGAGTAAACGTTGTCATCTGCATTTTGGGGGTGTGGGAGCTTAAGCAAAGAGCAGAAAGTTACCTCTGATAAATCAGGACAAAGGCAGTGCTGATGGGGAGCTTTGCCTGAGCCAGTATTCCCTGGTTTTTCCTGAATTATGATATAAAAGGGTGATACAGCAAGGGTCAGCCTGACCTTCCCTCCTCCTGCAGGTCCTTTGGGTTTGTGGATTTGGTCTGAAATACATGCAGGGAAATGTTTCTCCTGCTGTGAACCTCAACTCTTCTGCCTTAATTCTTAATTTAACTCTGTCAGTGCATCCCAGGGTGTCTCCTCTGCCTTCCACGCAGAGCAGATTTAAATGACACGGGACAGAAATGCGAGGTTGAGGTATCAGATACTGAGGTACCAAACTCTGCTCTGGAGCAGCACAAAATTGAGAATTCCCTCCCTTGAGAAGTGGAAGGAAGCTGTGCCTGTGTCCAGTGCTGCCTGGAAAATGCTGCTGGGCCTGATGGCTGCAAAGCCAAAAATTGGCTATGACAATGGAAGATGACACTTTCCCACTCCTCAGGCTCCAGATTCCTGCTGCTGTATATTAAACATCCCCCTCGTGAAGTTAAAGCAGCTCATAAAAGTGTGAAGCAAAAAAGTCCAAACTTCCACGGGGACTGTTCCATTTTCTCTGTGTGGCCATAATGGGGTTATTTATGGTACATGTAGGAAAGATTAAAGGTTTTCATAATAAAGGAAAGCGAGAGCTCAAGAACTGGGTGCCTCCTAACAGCACTGACTCTCAAGACAGGATAAATCACCCGAGCAACCATTAAAACTTCAAGAAGATTGCTTGTAAACCTCCAAGCCGTGCCAATAAAGCATATTCCTTGCCATGGAGCAGCCCAGATGGAGCAGCTCAGCAGTTTTCAGAGCTCAGGGCTCCGAGTTTAACCCTCCTGTCCCTCCCCACGGAGGGCACAGTGCCAGTGAACCACTCTGGAATCGATGGGATCTGGAAATGTGGGATCACAGGGACAGCAGGAGCCGGCTCAGAGCTGGGCTCCATCCCTGCCCTCTGCAGCTCCGGGCTGGTTTCACTCTGCTGCTTCTTGGGGGTCTCCCATCATAGCACAATCTCAGACACGTTTTTATGGGCTTCAGGAAGTCAGGAAAATATTCCGAGGGCCTTCAAGGTTCTGGTTCATTTGCATTTTAAAAAGTCAAGTCTGCCTGTTCCTTCCACTCTGAAAGACCAAGTGAAAAGTGCAATAAATCACATTTTAAGCTTGTGTGTGGCACAGCACCAGCCAGGCATCCTTCCCTGGGTCCTACACCAGAAAAAAACCCCAAACAAAAGTTTTTTATATTGTTTCTGCTCATCTTTTTGATGTTTGGTTGTCTGGTTGGGATTTGTTCAGTTAGTTTTGGTTTGTGTTGGTTTTTTCTTCTCCATTTCTGTTTCAGGAAAACCCAACCCAGATTTTGAGGTGCGACCTTGTTTGCTCTTACCTTGCTCAGGCAAGTGCTAAGCCAGGTGATGAAGGAGTTAACCTGGGCCAAGAATCATTCCCAGAGATGGATCATGCCTGGCCCAAATTCTACAAATGGATTTTCCTCATGTTTCATTTCTTTTTCAAGCCTTGCTCAAGAGAAGTAACCAGATCCAATTTTCATTTAATTCTTAAACTTGATTTAAGAGAGAGGAGCAAAATTATGAAGAGTCTTAATTCTGCAGGCTGCAGGCTCCCCATGGGGGTGTTCAGTGATTTTCTGGGGAATTCTGGCAACAGACTGAATTCCCACAACAGCAGCTTGGCTCTTACTGGAGAATTTCTGCTGTTGTTACATAATAAATCCCAATTCTTATAACAAAAATAAGGAAAATCTACCAATACTCAAACCATTGATAGTTATTGAGATAGCAATTGTTCAGATTTTGGGAAGCATTTTTTTCCAGATAATATAAGAAAGTCTTTCTGGGACAGAAATGAAGTAAATATCTCATAAATACATTATCATTGGTCACCTTTGTAAATCAATGGGAGTATGGGAATGACAGTGCATTGTCATTCTGTTTTTTCATGGAGTAAATCTAGAGCTGTGCAGGAGGAATTCAATTGAAATCTGTGGATCTCTGTTCCATGACTTTGGTGCAAACTGGGATTTAACAGCAGGAGGATCCAAAGCTCCTGTCCATACAAACCAGGCTGTCACAGTGCCCAAAACAACCTGCAGACATCTCATCTACAACAGGCCTGGCTTTAAATTCATAAATATTCCTGTCCTCTGAATGAAGGAATGAAGGAGAATTTAGAGGAGCTAGAAAAACATCTCTAAAAAATTAGGTGATAACGTCATCAAGCCAAAATCCTGCGTTTTTCCAGGGAGGGAAAATGAAGAGATCTCAGTGCCAAAACTCTCAGAGGTGAGTTGGGTGGCAGCTCCAGTAGACACGAGCACTGGGATGGGCTCAGGGGTGCTGGGGCCATGGAGGGCACTGGGAATTTCCTCCCAAGCAATTGGAACCAAGTGGGTGGTGGGGAAGGGGGAGATGAGTCTGGGAAACCCCAGGAAACTCCACCCTGCTGCTCCTCCGTGGCTTGCACTGCTCCAGGAAATCGAGTCCCGCACTTGGAACCTGAGTGGGGAGAGAGTTTCCTGTCTAGAGACACCAAATTGTGCCCCAGGCACGGCCAAAGTGCGTTTTCTTTGTCTGTGGGAAGGTCAAAAGCACTGAAGCATCAGTCCTGCAGTCAGACCAAAGCAGGAGAAGTGAATTGGGAGTACAAAAAAAACTGGCAAATGTGAAGCAAGTCCATGAAAATCTCATTTCTATTTATTTCTGCTCCCTTACTCCCCAGGTATTTGTGTGTTGCCAGCAGTGTCAGTATCTGATTTTTGGGGCTTTTTTTAAAGTTTCCTCCTGAATTAACCGTCCAGAATCCTCCCAGAAATGCCCATGAGATTTGAAGTCAGCCTGGAAATCTTTCAAAGGACCCCAAAGATAACTGCACTGGGTCTTCTATTGCATTTCCATTTTATGGCATCTTTTTATATTCTGCAGTAGCCTTTTCTGAATAAAAATGAGACAGCCTCTTAAGAGGCCTTTTTATTATTTGCATTTGGCAAAAACAGCCTTAATGAGCTGTTAAGAGTCATTCCCCAGTCCTATTGTTGGCGATGCATGGGAGCCTGTAAAGTGCTGAAAAGCCAAAAGACAATTTATGATCCCTGATGCTATCCCTTCCTGAGACAATCCCGCAGAAAGGAAGATATCTGGGGAGTAGGAAGTCCCATTATTTAAATGCCTGAGTAACTTTTACCGGAGTCATAACTGTGGAATTTGCTATTTTCATTTCAGAGCTGCCCCCACCCTGCGTTCCCCGGGAGAGGAGCGGTGTCACCGCCTGTGCTCGCAGCTCCTTGTGATGAGGAATGGGGAGATGACTCAGGGAAAGCTCCCCATTCATGCCTGGGATGGAATAAATAGCACCAAATTAATAAATAGCACCAAATAGATAAATAGCACCAAATTCCCAGCAGGCAGCGAGCAGCTTATGGAACTCCTGTTTTTCTGCTTGATGTTCTGTGCTCAGGGCTGCTCACATCACACGGGCTGGGAAATGCAGAGAAACTCGAATTTACTCAGATATGGGACAGGAGGGTTCCTCAGCACCGGGGAAAACCACACTCAGGGCTGCTGGAAGTGCCGGGGACAAGGGTGACAATAAACTGCTGCCAGCCCTCCGCAGCTGGATTCTTGGCACTTGGCTTGGCTCCCGGTTCTTTAAAATGTTCTTTCCCTCGGGAATTTTATTTGCATGAAAACACAGCACAATAATTTGACGACTGCTCACCCTCATGATGTGCAGAGCAACAAAGCAGCTCAACGGTGAACTAAGCAATCAGTCAGGTTTAATTTTTCTTTCTGAAATCACACCTCTTCCACTTTCTTCCCTCTGCTGTGACTTACAAAGGTGACTTACAGTGCAGCTGAGTTCTGCACTAAACGAGGAACTCAGAGCTGCTGGAAAAAAAGGATTATTCTGTAAAGTCGGGGAACAAAGCTCCCCAATAAATGTCTGCACCGAGAGTTTTTGTGCAGCTCCCAGAACAAACCCCTCTGCTCCCAGCATCAGCCCCAGCAGCTCCCGTTAATGCTCCACTCTCAGAAAGAACCGGGGTTGAACAGCCTTAGCCCTCTCTCTGTGAGCAGCTGGGCGAGTTGTGCATCTCGGGGGTGGCGAGGAAGGAGAGCAGAGCATTTCTCCCCGGTGACTCACCGCAAATTCGAATTCTCTGCGTTTCTGCCCCGATGAAGATGGGCACAGGAGGAGCCCAGGGCTCAGAGTGGGGACAGTGGGGACACTTGGTGGGGGATGCTGCTGGTCCCATAAACGCCAAAAAACTGCAGATCATGGCAGGGACTGGAACCCAGCCCGGTGCTGTGGGGTAAAACGCTGACCCCCTTCCCAGCCTTGTGCCAAGTTACAGCTCCAGCTTTAGCTGCGAGCTTTGCCTGATTATCATCCCCCAGCTGAGCTGCAATGATTTATGAGCAGCTTTACACGGGAATGGAACAGCCTGCTCCTCCCTTGTCAGTATAAACCTGTATAAAAAATCCTGTTTGAAACTTTGGGGGCTCTGGGCATCACCTGGGTCTGGTCTGAGCTCTGCCTCCAGCCTGGTCCAGCAGAGCATCCCAGTGCCCACCCCAGGCCTGGCAGCTCCTCGGGAGGGAGGCAGGGCACAGAGGAGCAGACCCTGCTCACATATTTATATTTTTATTTTTATTTTTATTTTTATTTTTATTTAGATTTAGATTTCTATTTACATTTATATTTATAATTTACTAGATATAATTTTTACATTTTATTTATCATTTATAAAGTATGGACTTAATATAACATTTATAAATTTAATATTTATATCGTTTATATTTATAATATTTACATTTATATTTACAATTTGATTAATATTTATAATCATAATTATATATTTATAATTTATATTGTATTTATAATTTTTATATTATGTATTAGATC
>JAOTQP010000841.1:13790207-13807553 GCA_026413545.1 Cichladusa arquata
AAGCTTTGTTAACTGAGGGAGCATCTAAGTGGATGATGAACACTCAATTATTACAGCCCCTTTTCCCCGGGGGGGGGAAGAGAGTTCCGAGCCCCCTTTTCCCCGGGGGGGGGAAGAGAGTTCCGAGCCCCCTTTTCCCGGTGAGGGAATCCTGAGCCCCTTGCCCCGGAGGAGGAGGAAGGTTCCGAGCCCTTTTCCCCGGTGGGGGAATCCTGAGCCCCTTTCCCCAGTGGTGGGGTTCCTTGTCCGGGGGGAGAGTTGCGTTCCGAGCCCCTTTCCCCAGTGGTGGGGTTCCTTGTCCGGGGGGAGATTTGGGTTCCGAGCCCCTTTCCCCAGTGGTGGGGTTCCTTGTCCGGGGGGAGATTTGCGTTCCGAGCCCCTCCAGAGCAGGGCTGTGCCCTCGGGTGTCATCTCCTCGGGTCCCCGCTTCCCCCCCGACTTTCTGCGCTTATTTCGTTCTTCACAAGCGCTTCTTCTCTCTGGTTTGTTCTGTGTCCGGCTGAGTATCTCGCTCAAAGTTGTGGATAGGCCAAAGGGTGGATTAGTAAGTAGTTAACAAAATAATTAAAGCCTTGAGAGAGAGGCTGTTGTAAGCACGTGAAATGCTGAGTGTGGGTGTAACGCGTTCGTGGTACAAAAACGCGGCTGGTGAGCTCAGAGTGGAAAGCATCAAGGCCTTTGGAATACCTCTGTAAGTTGTCAGTCGTGCGTTTTACTTACGAAAGTGATTTTGTCATGGTTAAAATGCGTTAAATGATGTTTGAGGGTGGGAGAAGGGCGATTTGGGCAGCTAAGAGTTTTTGGGAGTCCTGGCTTTGCAGCTTGGAGCAGGAGAAAAGCACCGGGGGAGTGCGACCTGCGAGCTGATGGCACAGGGCTCGTGTCGAGGAGCGCAGGGCTGGAAATCAATCCTCCATGAGTTCATCTAAACCGGGGAAGTGCCTGGTTTGGTTAACCTTAAAGTAGAAGTAGTTGGTCAAGTGTAGGCTGTGAGGAAAGTAAGCTTATCAAAGGTATTGAAACTCCTGAATAAAAAAAAAAAGTGGGTGGGAAAACTTGAGTTTTGTTTCGTCCCGTTCAGTTGAAATAAAGTTGAGGAAAAAAGTCACTGATGGCTTAGATGACTGATAGGCCAGCAGCACCCCTCTTGAAATCACATCAAACCAGATTTGCTTCGCTCCTTTTACTGTTTCCCTTTAAAAAAAATATTCGAGCGGTGTGGATTTTATCAGCCTTCCTTGTCCATGACCGCCTTGTCCTACACAATAGTGGATTTTATCCATCCATTTGCCAGTGATTCAATCTAACCCCCCTGCTGGGTTTACTGCATTCTTCTAACTTATTGGATAACGAGATGCTGAGAGATAACATTCCTGAAATTCGGGGGTGGGGAGATAAAAAAAAAACCACAGTAGAAGTCCTATCCCTGGGAAGCCTTTGGAGAGGGTTAAGTGAAGTGCACCAGGAATGTTGTGGCAGGGAAATCCTGGTGCAGTCGGTGGCAGAGCTGTCCCCTTGGCATGGGAAGCCGAGTTCAGGTTTTATTTAATTCGGTGCCCGCTGCTGGGCTGGGGTGCTCTGGTTGTTGCACTTGGGCTGGGGACAGGAGGTGGTTCCACATCACCATGATTTTCACAGAACCTGATGGGTTTTTTTTACAGAAACAGTCAATTGCTCCTTTGTTATCCCAGCTACTGTAAAGTAACCCAGTGTCCTACCTATGAATTTATCTAAAAACCTTTCTTTAAGGTAAAAGGGATGATAGTGCATAACTTCCCTGTTTGTGGTGCAGCAAGTTCCGAATTTAATTTATTCAGAGTCCTAAACTAATGCTTTAGTGTCAGAGAAATGAAAATAAGTGACAGGGCAGAGCTGCCAACCTCTGTCCTGCTGCCCAGCGCAGGGACCTTCACTTTACTGCAGTTCCTTTCTCTGAGATGGCAACTGCTGCTCAGAACCAGAAAAGCTAACAGAGTTCCTCAGAATTATAAAAATGAGGAGTGTGGGCTGTGCTGGAGATTGGGAAAGGGGCACTGAATTTCGTGTGATCTTATCAGCGCAGAAGTAGAAAAATAAGTATTATCAAGGGAAAGGAGATAAATGATCGGATGCTTTGAAGCAGTTAAAGTTTGAGGACTTGTCTAGACATTATCCTGGAGTATCTCCTTGGGGGTGGGCAGCAGTGTTTGGTGCAGACATTTCTGTGCCACTGGAAAAAGTAAAAGCTGAGGTTATTTTTTAATATTTCGTGATGTGGAAACAGGGTTGTTCTACCTGGGAGATGGGACTGGGAAAGCCCCAAACAAGCCCCTTAAAGATTTGTAAAAGAGATTTTCATGTTTTAGTGTATTCTATGAAATAGAAAAGTAGCCAAAGACCTCTCAAGTCAGTGTAGCTCTCTCAGGACAGTAGTTCTGGAAGTTTGTCTTTTTTTTAACCCAGGTACTTTCTTTCCAATAATATCTGTCTGCTCAGACTCTTGCAAAACAAGTTTAAAATAATCTATTCTTGATCCTAGTTGACTCTGACCAAGTTCTGAATCATGTAGTAGTTGTACTTGCCTGCAGGCTGGACTCCTCTGTGTGTTTCTAGAATTAAATTAGCTTTAGAGACATCACTTTAATGATATTTGGGACGGGAAATGTGTGCTGCTGTTCTTGTTTCTTTCACTTACAGGAGTTGTTTGGGCTGAAGGGGAAGTGTTTAATTCTCCCTGTTTAGACAAGAGGCATCCCAACATTTTTGATCATAGCTGTGCTGAGAACTCCTGTCCTCCCTGTTCAAGGACTTGTGCAGGTTTGGATTTATTGCTCTGCAGATCATAGCAGAGCAGGCCTCTGATACTTGCAAATCTTTGCAATTGATGAAATGTTTATTTTTGAAAGTAAACTTTCACACGCACTTCATGCCACACAACGTTAAGCGGTTGAAGTTTGTGGGATGCACCCAGTGCCCTTGTTGAGGTAAGAAGTGAGGAGGTTTGCAGTATCCTCCCTCGGAGCGGTTTTACACCCCTCAAGCACGGTGATATTTGAGTTGGCACCTGGCCGTGGTTCCCCTCGGTGGTCAGGACACCCGGGGGTGGTTTGGCCACACCTTGCACAAACCGAAGCCTCCAGGAGCCCCCGAGCCTGCAGAGTGCTGCCTTCACCTGCCCAGGTGATGCTGAGTGGGGCCGGTGGGATGAGTGACACATCCCAGGCACCCACCGGGGCTGGGCCAGGTGAAGCCACTGCACCCCCAGAACTGCAGCAATTTCAGCTCCAGGGTGTTCCAGCTGATGGGGCTGGAATCCTGCTGGAGCCCTTCCCTCTCCCTGGGAAGTTTTCCCTCCTGCTCTGAGCTCTGCCCCGCCTCAAACAGGCCCTGACTTTGTCGTTTGAAGGATGGCAAGGCTGAGCAAAAACATCCTGTTTTGGTTATCATTTCTCTTAACCTCTTCCAGTTCAGATATTTCCCCGATTTTTTTTTTTAAATATATTTTCTTTTTTGGCCACATGCAAATTCTGCTCAGTCTAAGCTGTGGGGTGCTGGTGGTGGAAGGGCAGGAGTGAACCTGGAGCCCAGCTTGGCTTTCCCTGTCCCTTCCCAAAATTGGGTGAGTCGTGGCTGCAGCTGAACGAGGCCTCCTGCAAAGATCGGAAATGCCTTGGTGTATTTTTGCAGGCAAAACTCGTTACTTGTATTAATTTTTAATATCAAGGGAGGCTCATACTAGTTTCAAGTTTCAGAATTTAATAATGTCTTTGCTACTATGTCTATGTAGAGATTATATTTGGGGTGTGTTTACTTTTGAAGGATTTGATTGTTGATATCTGCCTTTTTTTTTTTTTTTTTTTTTTTTTTTTTTTTTTTTTTTTTTTGGTCAGCCCTCCTGGATTGTAATTACTTTCATAATGGCAGAGTGAAAGTCGTTTAGATCAGTACAGTAAAAATTGCTCAGAATTCCTGTGTTAACGACCTTTTATGAATTTCTGAGGGACGGTTAACAAAGAGTTAGAACCTGGAGTGCACACAGCAATAATTTGTGTGGTGTTTTGCTCAGTGCTTCAGTGCTTTCTCTGTCCTTGTGTTCCTTTTAAGCTGTGCTGCCTTGCAGATCTGTTCCAGGAGTGTTTTACCTGTGTAAAGGGATTTGGGATAAATCTCTTTTCATTGAGCGTTGTGAGAGTCCTATTATAATATGTTTGTTCTTGTAAACTGAACTGAGATGCAGATTTGTTTGGGGTTGTGAAGGAATTGGCATCAAAACAAAGAGCAGAACTTCAAGTTGATCTGCAAATTTGATTCCAGTGTCTTGTATCTTTAATTTGTGATTCAGGTGGAGTCAGTGATCTTAAGAGTGCTTGGTCTAAATCTAGCAATTAATAATGTGACTTTCCTTTATTTTAAGGGAGTCCACAAGACGTCCCAGGTGATAGAGATGGTGAAATGAGTTCCAAAAGGTGCCGCACGGAGGAAACCAAAATCTGTGAGAAATGCTGTGCAGAATTCTTTGTTCTCTCTGAATTCCTTGAGCATAAGAAAAATTGCACTAAAAATCCGCCTGTTCTAATCATGAATGACAGTGAGGGGACAGTCCCCCCTGAGAGCTTCTCCGAGGCTTCTCTGGGGCCCTTCCCGAGCGAGCGAATGGACGGCAGGGCACGCAAGGACCTTCAGGGCAAGGGCTGCGCCGCCTCTGTGGAAAAGAGAGAAGGAAAGATGGATGCTGAGCCCGTAGGAGGAATGTACCTTAAAATAGAACCCCCCCTGACTGCTGCAGCTCCCGGCCTGAGCTATCTACCAAAAGCCAAAGTACCGAACACTAACGTGACTCTGCAGACCATCCGCGGCACCAAAGTGGCCGTGAACCAGCGCGCGTCCGACGCCATCTCCTCCTCGGCGGCCGGGTTCAACGCCATCCCCATGATCCTGGAGCAGCTGGTGTGCCTGCAGCAGCAGCAGCTCCAGCAGATCCAGCTGACGGAGCAGATCCGCATCCAGATCGCCATGATGGCTCCCCACGCCCTGCACCCCTCCCTGGCCGCCGCTGCCGACCCGCTCAAGGCCCTGGGCGCACACATGTCCCAGCAGCTCTCGGCGGCCGTGGCCCTCATCGGGCAGAAGGCCGGGAGCCAGAGCCTATCGCTGGAATCCTTGAAGCAAGGAAAACTACCTCATTCTAACACTGGCATGGCAGCCGCCAGCTCGCTGGCTGCTGGGCTCTCCTCCTCCTTCCCCCTGAAGCCAGACGGGAGCCGAGGCCTCCCCGGCTCCATCTCTCAGTTCCCAAACCCTTTGCTACCTCAGTCCTCCGGCTCGGTCATCTTCCAGAACCCGCTGTCGGTCTCGTCCGTGATGGATCCCTCCAAGAAGGGCAAGGGGAAACCCCCCAACATCAGCGTGTCTGAAAGCAAGCCGAGCGCAGAGGAGCCCTTCTTCAAACACAAGTGTAAGTTCTGTGGGAAGGTCTTTGGCAACGACAGTGCCCTGCAGATCCACCTCCGCTCCCACACCGGGGAGCGACCCTATAAATGCAACATCTGTGGGAACCGCTTCACGACCAAAGGAAACCTCAAAGTGCATTTTCAGCGTCACAAAGACAAGTACCCCCACATAAAGATGAATCCATACCCAGTTCCTGAGCACCTGGACAATGTTCCTACCAGCACTGGAATCCCGTATGGGATGTCTGTGCCACTGGATGAGTCCAACCTGATTGTGGACAGCAAACCTCTCCTAACAACTCTGCCTACCTCTGCGGCCAGCGGCACACCTCAGAGCATCTCCAGCCTGGCAGGCATCAAGGAGCCTCTGCCTGGCACCTTCTCAAGTGAGCTGCAGTCCAGGCCCTCTCCCGAAAGCGAGGGTGGCTCCTCCTCCTCCGGGGCCATCAGTCACGAGTCGGGACCGGAGCAGAGCCTGAGCTCACCACAAGCTGCCGGCAGCGTGAGCATCTTCCACGTAAGTGGGTCAAACGAGCAAGGCTCGGAGACATCAAAGCTCCAGCAGCTGGTTGAAAACATCGACAAATCCACTGCGGACCCCAACGAGTGCCTGATCTGTCACAGAGTGCTGAGCTGCCAGAGCTCGCTCAAAATGCATTACCGCACCCACACCGGGGAGAGGCCGTTCAAGTGCAAGATCTGCGGTCGCGCCTTCTCCACTAAAGGGAACCTCAAAACTCACTACGGTGTCCACCGGGCCAACACCCCCTTGAAGATGCAGCATTCGTGCCCGATCTGCCAGAAGAAGTTCACGAACGCCGTGGTGCTGCAGCAGCACATCCGCATGCACATGGGCGGGCAGATCCCCAACACGCCGCTGCCAGAGCCGCCCTGCGACGGCGCCGAGCCCGAGCCTGCCCTGCCCGAGAAGAACGGAGACCTCGGCCGCCCGGAGGAGATGGTGGAAAGCATCGACATGATGGAGGATGACCTGGACTCTCAGGACGGCCCCAGGAGCTCTTCCAAACCTCCCACTCCGTTTGACGCACAATCAGAGTCGCCCGCCGCGGCCGCCGCCTTCTCCGGGGTTCCGGCGCTGGAGAGCCAGATGAAGATTGTCGCCTCCTCTCTGAGCCTGCAGCGGCAGAGCAGCCTGAAATCCAGCGACACCGGCTCGGCAGAGAGCGACGGCCTGACCAACGACTCGTCCTCGCTGGCCGGAGATGCCGACTACCAGAACGGCCGGAGCCCCGCCGCCTCCGAGGCCGCGTCCCTGCAGGCGCCGTCCCCGGCCAACAGCCAGGCTGAGAGCGTCCGCTCCAAGTCCCCTGCCTGCAACAGCCAGGAGGATTCGGGCACGGGGAGTAAGTCAGAGGGCCCTGAGAATGCTCCTGCAGAGGTGGAAGGGGTTGTCGGAGCTCTGGATTTAACGTACGGCAATATCGGTCGGAAGGTCATTAAAGAAGAGCCTGGGCTCCACTTTGCAAATGGGGAGTATGGTGAGTAATAAAATTCTGGCAGGGATTTGGGGTGGGGTGGTAGGAAATCCATCCTAAAAGGACCAACAGGAAACAAAACTTCCTTGGCTGTCCTCTCTTCCTGCTCCTCTCTTTGGATGAGGGCATAGGCTCTGTAAAGTTTTCCTGACTAAGTCAGACCCAAAATTCAAAGGTTTGAGTGCTGTCATCTCCTTAAAATTACTGTAGATTGTGCCCTCACTGTGTTTCATGGGCTCGCTTGATACCTCCTTATAGCTCTTTAAAATTAAAAGTTGTGTTTTAAGGGAAAAATTAAATTTGTGTTTTAAAGGAAAACTGCTTATCCCAAGAGTGTGACATGGAAACCCTGAAACAGTTTGTGGGGTTTTCAGGCTCTTCAGCATTGAGGTTAAGGCTGATCTAAATTTGACCTGAAAGACTTTTTATCTTGTAAGCTCACCAGCAAACCCAGGGATGAGCTGATTTGTTTTGGGGTATGCTAGGAGGTGTGGAGGGCTCTGCAGGTGTGCTCTTCAGGCAGGGCACTGAGTCTCAGCCAGGCTCAAGCCTGGCAGCAGAGCTGGGTTGGGATAAGCATCACCTGTGCTTCCTTGGCAGGTCGCAGCAGTGTTCCAGCTGCCTTTGTCAGAGCCCCGCCAGCCCTGATCAAGATGGAGCTGCCCAGCGATCGTCCCCTCAGCACTGGCCACTTCATTGGCCCCCCAGCTCTGTCCCCTGGGGTCGCCCCCCTGCTGGTGCCACGGCCCAAGTTCTGCCGTCCTGCCAAACAGCACATCTGCACTACCTGTGGCAAGAACTTCTCCTCTGCCAGCGCCCTGCAGATCCACGAGCGCACCCACACCGGGGAGAAGCCCTTTGCCTGCACCATCTGTGGGAGAGCCTTCACCACCAAAGGAAACCTGAAGGTGGGTCCTGTTGTCATCTCCTTTGTCTCTGAAGCTAAGACTAGAGGTGGATGTTTCTAATATTTGGCCTGCCTTTGAGGCAGCACTGGTTTTTCTTTTAGTTTTCCAATACTTACTCTCGACTCTTGTCTCCTTCCTGAGTTTTTCCACACAGTTTTTTGTGAGTTACTGAAATCACCCTTAGGTCTTTGCTGCTGTCCTTGACTTTCCTTTTGGGATGGAAGGGAAAGCTTAGCCCTTACTAAGCAGATTGCTTTCCTTTTTAATTTGGATTTGGATGTGTCAAGACATAAGCGTTTCATAGACGGCTACAAAATGCTGCCTGCTGAGTAAATGCATTACACTGCACTGCTTGGAATCTTGTGAGATGAGGAGGGATAAACTGGGATAATCCTGAGATGGCACAAAGTGCTTGGGGATTGTGTCTAAGCACACACTGAAGAATTGCTGTGAGTCTGTCCTTTTGCCAGATGAATCCATTTGCCCTGTGAGGCACTCAGCTCCCTCCCTTGCACAGAGGCTTCTTCCTCCCTGTGAGAACCTCTTCAGGCCTCTTGCATAAATGCTGATGGGGAGAGAAAATCCTCTGCAGTGTGTGAGCAGCACCTTGCTGGAAGCACCAGCACAATGTGGTGTGGAAGATTTCAGCTTAAATGAGCCTCTCTCCCAAATTACCTGGTGGTTTTTGCATTACCCAGTGGTTTTTTTTTTTCAGTATGGTCTGTTTGCAGCAGATAATGTGGCTTCTGTTTTGGGGGGAGAGAGTGTGTCTTTGCCAACACCACTTGTTCCCAGTGTAAAACACAGTCCTCCCAGCCCTCTAGCAGCCAACTCCAGAGAGCCACGCTGGTGTCAGGCAGTGGAATGACTGTGTCTTACACATGCCAGGAAGGGAACTCTGACAAGAACCACCCAGCTTAAATGTTCATCTGAGTACAAACGTAGCAAGCCCGATTTCTTTGGGCTAAGCAAAGCAGAATTTGGGCTAAGCAAAGCAGAATGTGGGTCCACCACGAAGGAGCTGCAGCATTAATGATTCTCTTTGCTTTCCCCCCCTCTCCATCAGGTCCACGTAGGAACCCACATGTGGAACAACTCGGCCAGGCGGGGCAGGCGCCTGTCCATCGACAACCCCATGGCCCTGCTGGGCAGTGACCCCAAGAAGGTGTCAGAGATGTTCCCCAAGGAGGTGGTGGCGCCCTCGGTGGGCCTGGACCCGGCCGTGTGGAGCCAGTACGCGGCCGTGCTCAGCAACGGGCTGGCCGTGAAGAACAACGAGATCTCGGTGATCCAGAGCGGGGCCCTGCCCGGGGCAGCCCCCCTGAACTCTGCCCCAGCCCCCAAGGGGGACACGGCCCAGCCTGGCCCTGCCTCTGACGCGGAGAAGGCTGCTGGTGCTGCTGCAGACAGTGTGCCAAAACACCAGTTCCCCCTCTTCCTGGAGGAGAACAAAATCGCCGTCAGCTAAAGACTCTGACCTACACAAAGAACAAATATATATAGACACAAACATATATTTTTAAGAGATTTCCACTTCGGCCTCCTATTTTCCTATTGACGTGCAAATGATTTTATGGTTGTCTTTGTAAGAGTTGCCCAGAGTACAATCATGATATTGCTTTGCAAATAGTAATTAAAAAAAGAATAGGATTTCCTTCTATTTGGAAAGATGCGGGTCTTGCAAAGTAGTTCTTGCGTGTGACTTTAATGTGTACAAGCCTTACAGAAGTTTCTACAACTTGAAATTCCAAAGGTTAGAATATTTACCTCTTTGTTTAGAGTGATAATGGGGGTTTTGAAGAGAGTGGAAACAACCTACTGTTGATGGAAAAGCTTCTATTTACTGATGAGAAATGGAAACTATTAATGCGGGTAAATATCCTAGAATGTCTGCCACCCTCCTAGAGTTTTTCTGTTTGGATTTTTGGCTCTGCGTGGTTTCTGAATGTACTTTTTCTTTATAATGGCTATAAAAATGACAGATTTTTTTTGTTTTGTTTTTTGTTTTTGTTTTTTTAAGTTCTTTTGGTTTTTTGCCTCAGAAGTTCTATGAAAAGCAAGTTGCTGTTTTTCCTTTAGTCATTGCTCCTAAGTAATGAATTCTTTGTTTGTTGACTGCTGCTTATTTAATACTACTACTTACTAGGACAGTACTTCAAGTATAGTGCCAAAATTCCTGCTTCCAAAGGTGTGCAGTTTTTCCTAGATGTCTTATTTCAGTACAGGAGCCCCAAACAAGCATGGGTGGGTATGTATATACTTTTTTTTGTTGTTGTTTTGTTTCTTCTTCAAAGGGAAGACTTGCCTTGGGAAGTCAGGTCAAAAAGCTCTGCAAGGAATCTCAGGTGACTGTTGCAATTTGCCATGGGAACTGGTTTCCTTAGCAAGAGACTTTTTGTTTTTATTTTATTTTTTTTTGTTTGGGTAATTTAGGAGATCAGTCTGTGTAAACCTGTATTTAAATATGAAGTATTCATGCTTAGGTTAAATGTTTTGTGGGTTTTTGGATGGCATTCCTACTCTGGTCATTAAGGTTTTTTTGGTGGTCTGTGAGCTTGCATTCCACCAAAATTTAATTAATGATCCATGTTTGTTGTATGAAGGTTGCTGGGATAGTCATCTGGATTCTAAGTTATCTACCTCATTTTTTCCTTTTGTAGTTGTAGTGTCTATTTTTTCTAATAATGACCACTGTAATGACTGAGATTCAAGCAGATGCTTCCATGCACTATGTGAAACCAAAACCTGATGTATTATTAGTGGAAGCACCTGAGGAGTTGCTGGACTGACCTTTCACTATTCCTCGAACGCCTGCTGGAACTGGATGTGTAGTGGGATCTGAACCAGGCTGCAAAGGGAGCATTTGGTGTGGAAGGACTGGAGGAGGGAAAGAAACCTGGCTGGTGACTGCAGGAAATCCTCAAGTCCAGTCTCTGCTGTGGAAGGCCCCAAAAATGCAGATTACCAAAAGTTTGTGTGATGTTGTTGCACCTGAATCTTGCTTATGATCTCTGTATGCCGAGTTGTGCCTTTCCTGCTGGACTTGTGGGTAAGAACATACCAGTACCTGTTTACACTGTCAAATGGATATTGTTACGTAGATCACACAAAAGGCATCCCAATTGTCACGTTTCTACATTGTGAATGTATGACTTCGAAGAATTCTGTAGTTTTTGAGTATCTACTGATGCGTTTCTGTTGACATTTTTGACAATAAATTTTGGGATGGCTTTTTCACACTTGGTGCCTAACGTTTTTCTGGCAAAAAGGTTTTTGTCTCCTGAAGAGTGAGTTCAAGAGGCAGCATGCTGCTTCACTCCAGAGACCTGAAACCCAGGAGCTAGTTAGGATTTAGTTCATTGCTTAGAACAACAGGAGCTGGGAAGGTGTGGAGGAGTCTGAGATCCATTCCTCAGGAACAGCTGGGGTTTGATGCAGGGGTTGGTATGTGCCAGAGATGTTGATTTCCACATTAGACTGAAATGACAGGAATATGTGCAATCATTTTTGTACTGTGATCATCCTACAAAGGGGAAAAAATACTGGGTTGTCAAATTGCCAGTGCCTGAAGATGCTGGCTGCATAGAAAAGGGATGAATAACTTCCCCTAAAGAGTAAAGAAAAACAGTTCTGAGAACAGCCCTGATAAAATGGAAAAGTGCTGAGATCCTGATTCTTGCCAGTAACAGCATTTTGTTCTTGGGAAGTAACAGAGGAGGAAAAAGGGTGCAGGACCAGGGAGCCCTAAAGCTGCACCTTCCCAACATCAGAGCTGCCTGAGCATGGTGCTCCTTGCTCAGTCCTTGGCAGTGCAAAGAAAGGCAGAAAGCAAACACTTGTTTTTCTCATTTCTGGCCCCAAGCTCTGGAGGAAGGACAAGTCTGAGGTTTGGGAAGCTCTATCCCTCCCAAGGTGGGTGCTGGCTGTGCCCAGAGCTGTGCCAGCCTGGTGCCAGGGCAGCTCCAGGCTGGAACGGGACAGACCCCTGGCTAAGCTGCTGCCAGCAAGTCCTGGATCTTCCCACCTGGCTGACAGGTAGGAGCTGTCTGAGCTGGGCCCCAGGGCTGTTCCTGCTGCAGGGGAGGGTTTGCAAAGCAGGCAGGGCTGGGCATTACCTGCTGTGCCACGGGTGAGAGCTGAACCAGCACCTTCAGAAACCCACTGAGCTGGAAGTGCCCACAGTGGCAAGTGTGCTCAGCTTCCAGCAACATCTACAGTTGCATCTTAACAATTAAAAGAGACAGCTGATATTCCTGTGGCCTTTGCTGGTGTGAGTCAGAGCAGGTTTAGGGAGCTGATGGAGCAGTGAGCTCGGTATGTGCTCTGTCTCTGCTCATCAGCCTCTCCTCTTGCCTGGAGGAGTTCCCTGCTCGTGTTTGTCATTGTTTTCCTTGCCCCTCACACACAGGATTTGCATATGTGCTTGCATGAGCTAAGGTAAAATCTGGCATGCTCAAAATGTTAAATTTGAGCTTCAACATTGCGTTGCTTGAAACAGAAAACCTGAACAGTAAGTACATTTGCTTTCCTTTAATGTATTACTTCAAGTATTCCTCTAAAGAAAGATTTCTTTTAACCTGCCCTTAGTGTTCAAAGGTTCCCTAAAAGTTGATGGGAACTTTGAGGAGGGAATTTGACAATTGTAGATGAGCAGCTGTGGGCTGAGCTCAGGGGGCCTGATTTGCCTTTCCACATCTGGCAGTGGGGTTGGTAAATACAGCGTGGAAAAAAGGGATGAGTGACCATGGGGCTGGGATCAGCACAGGGGAAAGCACCTGGTGAGGTGCTTGAGCTGATGGGATGGCAGAGAGGGGCTGAAACACTGGAAGAGAGAGGAGTATTACATTAATTTTCAAATTTCTTTCCTGTTGAAGGCCATGGAGCTCCTTGCAGGGTTTGCAGTCTGGAGTCAGGGACGGTGATGGTTTCTGTCTGAAATCCCAGTGCAGGCAGAAAGCTCTCCTGGGGTCTGTGTGGTCCCAAGAGTTCCTGCTCACAGCTGAGGCTCTCTTGGTGCTTTTCTGTGCTGTGCTCAGCCCAGAGGGCTCCTCTGCTGCCTGGGGTGTGCTCAGTGCTGGGCTCACGTGTTTGACTTCAGCTCACATTCACCACTGACCTAGAAAAGCTCCTGGCACTGCACAGCCACAGCAGGACAGGAAGCAGCTCAGAGGCACAGAAAGAGCCAGCAATTACCCACTCCTGGAGCCCATTGCCATGCTATCATTTTGTTATCACAGCTCCTGGTTTGTGCACTGAGTTCATTGCATATGAAGGGCTTTGCAACATTCTGCTTGCTGTCTGCTTTATTGGAAACCTTGTTTGTTAATGCCTGTTCTAAGTGATTTTGTGCTGGACTTCCCAGGCGCTCTCTGGCAGCATCACTCTCCTTTTAAACTTTATTAACATATCTGATTGTTACCTCTCACAGGCCAAGGATTCTCTTCTTTGACTCAATTACTTCGTGCAGAAAGTGAAGTCTCAAGTCAGAAGAGGACAGGTGGATCTCATCATGGGCCTTGCTTTCCATGCTTGATTTAGGCAAAATCCAGACATGACTAGACACTTGGGTAAGTGTCTCCCTAAAGAAAACTGAAACCCCAAATCCAGTAAATTCACAATATCTAGTGCTGTTAAATATATATGTATATTTCTTTTTGTCCCCAGCCCTTCCTGGGACACCTCCAGGGATGGGGATCCAAACCTGCCTGGGCAGCCCCTGCCAGTGCCTGGCCCCCTTTCCAGGGAGGGAACAAAGCTGAGCTGGGTTAAAGCACTCAGTTTATGAACTCATGGCAGTCTGAGGGCCAGGAACACAAACCATGGTGTGCTGTGAACAGGAGCAATGTCTGGGGAAAAGAATGACAAATACCCTGTGTTCTCAGCATAGTAACACAGAATCAATCCTGAAATCCTCTGTTCACCTGCTCTTCCCAGATACTCCTGCCCTTGCAGTCCTGTGCATGTGATGAGAGGATGTTTGTAAATCAAGTTCCCTGGGTTGGCTTTACAGCCCTTCAGAGTCCTGTCGATCCACTTGGCAAAGTTTGTTTTAGAAAAATTTGTCTCCGTGCAGTCTAGATGTTCAGAATACCAAACATAACTTTTTAATTTTTTTATTTTTTTTTTTTACACACTGTTTTGATTTTCTTTCCCACAGGACCAGTTTGATTACTTAGGTCCTTAGAGTTCAGCACACATTCAGGTGATTTGCTGCCTCAGGGTACCTAAATTTCTGTATCTGTTAAAAGTACTCCACCCCTCTCAAGTCCCAAAGTCCAGATTTCAAAAACATCAAATTCCTTCATTATTTATTCTTCTGTTTCCCCATCAACTCTTCCAGGCTTAAATGACAAAATAAGTCCATTATATAGGGATTTTGGGTTTTTTTACTTTTTATAAAAGTTGCACATATAAAATGTGTAACAAATATTTTCAGTTTATAGCTTTGCATTTTTTATCATACTCACAGGAGGTGTAACACAAAAACAATACAGCAAGAATTCACAGAGCAGCTACAGCAAATGGCCAGATCATTTCAAGAACTAACAAAACACAAACATAAAATGCAAGTGGGAGTTTATTTGTCTAGAAAGCCTTTTTCTTTCTTCATTCCTTAAGCTGACAGCTGTCCTAGCTGAATGACAGTTTGACTATTATGGTTTTAAAAATTAGGTGCTAAAGGGTTGTTTTCTTCTTGATCCACAACATATAATTATGCGAGGAAGAAAAAGATCCTACACAAAGGCTGCACTTCCTCAGAGCAGCGTGAGCACTATCTGCTCTGAAACTTCATTATGAGGATGCCAAATGTTCCCTGCACAGCAGAGCCCGTGGCAGTGGGAGCTTTATTGTAGTTTCCCTTAGCAAGTGTTGATGGATTTATGGAGGGCTTCATTAAATATCGGCTTAAAGGATATCCGCTATCGCCCACTTGTCAAAAGCAAAAATGATATCAAAGGCGTGCGTGCAGCCCCGAGCTGCAGGTGTTAACAGGGCCCGATAATCTGGGAGTGTTTAACTCCACAATTAATGGCACTAGTCTTGTCTGAGCTCAGCCCTCGCCGAGATAAATTTCCAAGATGAATGCAGCCCGTGGAGGCTGAGGGCACTTGGACCACGATCCCGCCGTGCTGGTGGTTGGGGCTGTGCTTCCCTGGCTCTCAGTGGCTCCAGGAATGGGTGGGTTTGGCAGGTTGGCTCTGATTTTGAGGGGTGCAATGATCCAGGAATGGGTGGGTTTGGCAGGTTGGCTCTGATTTTGAGGGGTGCAATTCTCCAGGAATGGATGGGTTTGGCAGGTTGGCTCTGATTTTGAGGGGTGCAATGCTCCAGGAATGGGTGGGTTTGGCAGGTTGGCTCTGATTTTGAGGGGTGCAATGCTGCAGGAATGGGTGGGTTTGGCAGGTTGGCTCTGATTTTGAGGGGTGCAATTCTCCAGGAATGGGTAGTTTTGGCAGGTTGGCTCTGATTTTGAGGGGTGCAATTCTCCAGGAATGGGTAGTTTTGGCAGGTTGGCCCTGACTTTTCAGGGGTGCAATGCCACAGTCCAGGCCTGTTTTGGTGCTGCTTGAGGAGCAGTGATGTTTCACAGCACCTAACCCACCTCTCTGCCTGGCTGTGGTCAGGAGCACCAGGCAACACTGACAGAACCAGAGGGCACAACCTCAAGCTTTGCCAAGGGAGATACAGGTTGGATATTAGGAAAAAGTTTTTCATGGAAAGAATAATAAAGTACTGGAATGCTTTGCCTGGGGAGGTGCTGGAGTCACCACCCCTGGATGTGTTTTAAAGACTGGATGTGGCACTTGGTGCCATGGTTTAGTTGAGGTGTTAGGGCTGGGTTGGACTCAATGATCTTGGAGGTCTCTTCCAACCTGGTGATTCTGTGAATTATCCCAATGTAGGAGCCAAGTGCTGCACATTTACCCTTGGCAACCAAACCCCTTCTCCTGCCTCCCCTTCTCTGCAAACACAGCCCTGAAACAAAGCTGAAATCCTGTGTGCAATGGGCTGTGCTTCCAGACAAAGAGGGTGCACCCTGGAGTTTGTAAAACATGCACTTATGGAATCAGATAATAACAGGTACAAAGAGTAATGGCACAACTCGGGCTGCCTGTGGAATTATAAACATTTTGTTCAACCAGTCATACACCCTTAGTCTGAGCCAACTCCTTAGATGTCAGAATTCCCTATATTTTGATACTCATGGTTAGGGGGAAAAAACAAAGTAAAAAACCCCAAAAGTAGTTCTAAAATTGAATTAATATTTCAGCTTATAAGAAGTCAAACAGGATGTAATTATTATGACTTTCCTGTGTGTTCATCAGGAAAAAAAAAATAGTCCTATGCATAAAAAGCCCAATTATTTATTTAGTAGCAAAACTATAATAGAAGAAAATTTATAGCATATTGTGCTAAATAGGTAATGAGTACAATTTGCAAATGCATCATCAGAGCCACCAGTCCATTGTTTGAGTGGGAAACTGGCAGCAGGACTTGCTCCTTGAAGGAGTACGGGCAGACCCCCAAAATACAATTTATTTATATGTTCTTTGGTCAGTGGAGCTGAGAGACCTGGGTGCATTTGAGGATCAGTGGGGCCCTGGAAAGCCCTGGGTGTGAAATTGGTGTCATGGGCAGAGAGCAGGAGGCAAAGCCACGGGGACAGGGAGGCATTTCAACCTGTACAGAGTTAGGGCAGTGGCTTTGTGGCAATGGTGTGACTGCTTTTGGTCAAGTACAAGGTCCTGTTTAGGTTCTTCAGCTGCTCCCTTTACTAAATTATAATTTACAGTGAATTCTATCATCATATCCTTTAATATAAAAAAAAATTCAGATGTAGAGCATGAGAAAAAATAGAGCAAATATGTTTCATGAGACACGAAGTGTTTGTGGGAGAAGGGATTTCTGTTTCTATTTCAATTGTCTCCATGAGGGGGTAAGAAGTATACTGGGAAATAAGAAATTAAAACGTGGTATTACTTAATTGAAATACAGCCTAAAAATCAATCCTACAAACAGTTTTTGTAATAAGACAGCCCAAGTTAGGATAGTATTGGAAATATCTGTCTAAATAGTCTCAGTACTGGTGCCTGAAACTGGTGTAACTCTTCATTGCCTTGCTGAAATGTCCTCGTTGCAAAATGCCAGGATGACTCTGCTTCAACTGCAAAGGAAAAACATTGAATGACAGTTGCAGGTTTTGTGCTGGTGTAATCCACAGTGTAACAAGATGCTTGAAATTAGAAACAGAAATGCTGGAGCAATTTGTGCCTAAATTTGCAGAGGACATCAGAATTTGGATCCCGAAATGGGCATTGAGAGTGGTGAAGGTCACTGAGCAAGAATCCCAGCCCTGTAAGGAGGGTGGGGTGTGGAGAGGAGGCAGAGACACGCGGGGCTGGGGCAGGAGGGCTCAGCTGCAGCGGTGCTGAGGCTGCGAGAAAACGGGAAATGAACACGGGGCAGTTGGGGAAAGAAAGGGCAGGATGGGGTGGAGGGCAGAGCAGGGGA
>JAOTQP010000841.1:13808186-13830757 GCA_026413545.1 Cichladusa arquata
GGCCGGGCTGTGCCGGGCTGGGCAGGGCCGAGCTGAGCTGAGCCGGGCCGGGCTGGGCTGGGCCGGGCCGGGCAGGGCCGAGCCGAGCTGAGCTGAGCCGAGCCGGGCTGGGCCGGGCCGGGCCGGGCGCTGCCGGCAGCGTATCCCCCGCTCCGCTCCGCCCCGCAGCCGCGGCCATGACCGACAACATCCCGCTGCAGCCCGTCCGGCAGAAGAAGCGCATGGACAGCAAGCACCGCGGAGGGTGAGCGGGGCCCTCGGGGCGTGCGGGACGGGGGCGGCAGGAAGAGGATGAGGATGAGGATGAGGATGAGGATGAGGATGAGGGGGGGCAGGCGGGCGCTGACAGGTTGTTCTGACGCCATCGCCGCGGCACGCCCGGCGCAGGCAGGATCCGGGCGGGGAGCGGCTCGGCTCGGCTCGGCCCGGCCTGGAGCGCCGGAGCCGCGGGCACGGCGGGGCAGCCGGGCCGTGTCCCCTCGGCCGTGTCCCTGCTGGAATGGGAATGGCCTGGGCGAGAATGTCCCCTCGGCCGTGTCCCCGCTGTGTCACCGCCCGTCTCCTGCTCCTCACCATCCCCGCTGTGCCGCACAGCCAGACTGGATAATCCGTGTCTGCGGAAGGGGCAGAGCATCCGTGGTGTGTGTAACAAAGGCCCCGGCTCCATTAACTGTATCAGCACAGCAATGCAATATCCTGGCGTGCCGTGTTGCCGTAGCCCGAGCGAGCGGTGCGTCCCTAAAGGAGATGGGTGGATGTGTTCGTAGCGGTATTCCCGTGCAGGAAGTTAAATAAGAAAAATGGTTTTCCGATAGTCTTCCATGATGGAATTGCGCCACTGTGCAGACAGGTTGGTTTGCACACAGCAGGGTGTGCGTGGTATCCAAGTCACCTGGCTGTCAATTACCACAGCCTTTCATTTGTCCCTGGAGAATTTGTTTTGTTTTTTTTTTTTTTTTTTTTTTTTGTTTTTTTTTAACGTGGCAAGTTATGTTAGCAAAATAAACCAAAACACTGAAGGAAATTTTCACCGTTAGTACAAGGGGAAATACACATGTTTACCTTGTTGATGCTTTTTGGTTGCTACTTTGTATTCAGAGCCCTGTGACTGACATTGTTGTAAACCGACACAGTTTATTCAGCATTAGATTTGTTCCCTATTGGCGGCGTTGTTTCTGGTAGCCAGGCAGGGAGGTGTATGTGATGCAGCAGCAATCCCCCTGCCTGTGTCACATGCACCACTGAGCAAGTGCCACAAGGTGCAGCCACCATGGCCTTGCACTTGGTGACGTGATTGAAGGCAGGGGAGAGGTGAAGGCCTGGGAAATTTCTCCAAGCTGCTCGAATGGTTTCTTTTCCTGGAGTTCTCGAATCTCCAGCAAGAGCCTCTTGGGTGTTCCGATGTGGTTAGTGCTGCCTAGCAGAACCTGCCCTCAGCTAACCCGAGCTATGGTTCATTGCCTGTGGATTCTGCCTGATTAGCAGCCACAGAGAGGCTTCAAAAAATTCCAGCAGCATGGGGAGGAAGCTTGCCTAGGGTTTTTACTCAATAGCAGTTGAAATAAATTGGATTTGGGGTTTCTGTTTGGTGCAGTAATTGTTTGGGTGTGGGATTTGTCATACATGAGGAACCCTTGTTTCAGTGATGATATTTGATCAAGTGATGGATAGCAAAGCATTGAAGTTAAGCCAATCCAAGCCAGTGTTATAAACCATAAAACAAATCATCCAGCAAATCAAGGGGTCCCTGGTGTCACAGCCAGAATAGAGTCCTGGGAATCCTAAGACATAATCAGGGCCTCCTTTCTTCTGTTCCCTCTGAGGAAAAACCCAAGCAATTGCCATCCTATTTATGTTCCTCAATGCTTATGAAAACCCAGGATAAGCAACTGTTGATGGGCTTCACTTTACCATGGCCCAAACTGATTTCTGCTGTGGGGGTCCCCCACCAGTGGGGTGAGGTTTCAGACAGATTTTTATTGGTGTGGTCTTCTGGAGTGGGGAGCAGATTTCTGGTCATGAATGACTCTATAGAAATTTTTGTTTCTGTTAAAATAAAAGTGAGAAATGCCTAATTCACCTGTAGGGCAGGTGCCATCCAGCAAGGCTTTCATTACCCTCAGCCTCTGGCGTGCTTTGTAAGGAAGCCAGGGAGGAACTGGCTCAGTAGCCTTGAGGTGAGCGATGGCTCAGACAGCTCAGCTCTGTGTTGGAGAGAACCACGTGCTTGATGAACCGAGTGGGAGAAGCGGGGATCTGCTCCTGAGCACAGCTTCAGTGTGGCTCCTCTTGCCCCCATCGAAGGCTGAGCTCTGAATTCCTGTGCTGTGTGCCTTGAACCCAGCCCTGTTCATCCTGAGGCTTTGCAGCACTCTGGGAATCACTGAGCACTGTGCAGTGGGGAGGGCAGGGTGGATGAGCTGCAGCAGCACTGCCTGCATGGGATGGGATAATGGGATGGGATAATGGGATGGGATAATGGGATGGGACTGAGCCTGAGCTTCCCAGGGCCCAGTTCTGCCAGGGAGGGAGCTGTAGGTTCCTGGAGTACCCCAGCTGCTCTGCTCAGCACATGACACGAGTCTTCCCCCAAATAGCTCGTGGTGTCACTCCTCAATCCTGCAAGGCTCCTTTTGGAGCAGCACACTGCTGTGCTCGTGCTGCTGCTGCCGTGGAAAAGGCCTGGATGCAGAGCTGCAGGGGAAGGAGGAGCTTTACAGGAACCCTTGATGAGGCTGTGCCATTGTGCTGCTGTGTACTCTGGCTCTGTTTAAAGTGGCAAATTCCATTTCAGAGTCAACAGAGAGCCAGGGCAGCTCCTGCCCTCGCTGTGCCAGCGTGGGTGTGCCTTGGCATGGGCTGAGCTGAGTCCCCACAGCCAGGCTGCAGGAATTGCAGCTCTGCTGGTCCCTCCAGAGCCACCCAGCTGCACAGCTGCAGCAGGAACGTTCCAGAACGTTTCACGTGGGGTGGCTCATGTGCAGGTGCATGGCTCTGGTTTTCTTTAGCCATGGAAAATTTGTCCCCTGCTTTTGGAATAATGCCATGTGAGGGTTGGTTTGTTTATGAAAGGTGCCAAGCACAGCCCATGAGGGTCATAGAAATGAAATCTGAGAAATGGGTTTGGTTTAGAAGTGGCTAAATATGTCAATGAACTTCAGCCCTAATTTGACAAATGCTACCTCAGTATTGTACAAACATGGCACTTTTTCCCCATTGGGTTTGTTTTACATGGAAATATTTTTTATTTGATCTTCAAATATATCTCCATCAAACACGCTGCATTTATAAATAAAACCTGCTTCTTGCTAGTGGCTGTTCACGTGGAACTGACAGTCAATCTGCTGTGTTACTGCCTCTGACATCATCACTGGGAATGTGTTTTTGTAAGCAAATACAATCCCAGGTGAAGGGCAGAGCAGAGCTGTTCTTCAGTCCCTGCTGCTCATTTGGATCCCTCTGCAGATTAAGGGCAGCATCACTTACAGGACTGAGTTTCAGGTACAGAGAGATTCTTTCCAGTGGTTGTGGCTTTATTTGAGGATTTGTGAGTTAGTTTCTTATTGCTATTTTGATTTATGATTTGAAATGTGAATTGCACAGTGCTGTATAAGCTGTCTTCATGGTCTTTCTTTAAGGTGGTAATTTTTAAAGTCCATTATTTCCCCTCACTTGCTAGTTTTCTATACTTCAGGGATTATTGCAGGATTGTTCTTCAGTCCTTCAGTTGCAAAATGGAGAAGGAGAAATGTTTAGGAACGTGTTCCTAAACTTTTATAGAAAGCTGTTTACATTTCTGTAACTTTGTGATTCCTGTTCTTGGAAAGTGCATGTTAATTTTATCCGCTTTTCTCAGCAACAATGTAAACTCCCAGCTGTTTTTCTAGACAGTCTTTCCAGGATGCAGATTTCATGATGGTTTATTATTATTCCTAATAATACAAATAATTCTCTGCCAGAAACTTTCCTCCTGTGCCACTGCCTTTGCTCTGAGCAGAGAATTTTACATTAATGAAGCTTTCCCTCATCATCTCCATCTCTAAGCTTGTGACTTAAAATAGGGGGGTAGCCAGAGAAAGAGCAGATCACAGAACTACACAATGCCTGCAAAATTCTTGCAGGGAGGGACAAATAAAGAAACTGGAAAAAGCTGACAGCTCCAGTCAAAAGGACTTTTTATTTAATGGGCACCAAAGCCAATCTGAAAACACATTTGTATGTGCTCAGAGCACTTTGTTTCTGGTGCCCATGTGGATAGATTCTTCTTTTTTACATTAAAATTATTCAGTTTCCAGAGGAGAAAGTGAAAAGGAGAAGTAATGATCTTATTGATTCTTCCAGTGAAGTTTAAGACATCACTGAAAAGTTTAGAGATAATTAAAAATTAAGGCAACTGGCTACCTTTGGGAGAGTGATAAACACGTGTCTGCAAGAATGAGGGCGTGGTTCTGTGCTTGAGAAATTACTCTGTTCTTACCAAAACTTCATTTTTAACTTATTTCAGCAACTCATGGGCTGGCACTTGAGCAATTATTGTGAGATAACTTTCCTGCTAGTGCAGGGTTTGGGTGGTGGATTGCTCTGTGCCCACCCAGCAGAGCACAGGAGGGGAAAACACAGTCACAGGGTAGGAGAGGGTTAAATACCAGCGCTGGGGTCGAGCAGGTGCCTTCAGAACAAAAATCCTGGGAGGTTTATGGGGTAAAAGCCAGGAATTGCTGTCAGGATTTTCAGCCCCTGGCACAGGAGTTGCAGGCTGAGGCTGCAGCCCTGGGCTGGGATTCCTGGGCTGGGATTCCTGAGTGCTGAGGAACCACCCCAGGTCATTTGCAATGTGGGGCTCTCAGTGCTGGGTGTAGTATTCTGTTCATTGGTGATTTTTAAATTAAATACTTTACAGAAACCTCGTGCTGCAGGGCTGTGTAGGAGACTCCCAGAAATGCTGGATATTCTTTACTTGGGCAAAGATGCTCCTGATATTTGCCTTCAAAACTTGCTAGGCAGGAAGTTTTCCTTCTGTTTGTCTAATTAGGTTTTCAGTTTGCTTTCCCTGTAATTCAGGAGGTTGCAAATACTAACTCCAGCCAGGCAGGGATTTCACACACCTGTTATTTTTATTCAGCAGATTCTCCCAGGCCCTTTCTTGCTAATTCTTGGAGCTGCATTATTTTTAGGTTGTTTCTCAAACCCTGTAGTAGCACAGCATTTGTAAATTACCATTCTGTGTTTGTGGTGGAAATGCTACAAGAGCTTACCCATCATATTGTAAATATTGTGATATAGGTGTGGGGGGAGTTGTGCTGTTGAGTACAATCCCTGTAAGAGGCCCAACCTAAAAAATAAACAAAGGTAAATGGTTTCAGATGTCTGATTGCAAGGACTGACTGATTTTTCCTAACTGCAAAGCACATTGTGATGAAATAGGGTGTGTGGACACCAGACTTGCTCCCTTGGGTAAAGCTGCTTTTTGGAGCCTTTTCTCCTTGGTGAAACAAGAACAACTACTTTTTTTCTCCTTTTTCTTTTTCTGTAGAGCATATTTATATTGTTGCATATTTATATTGTTGGAATCCAAATACCACCATTTCCACTACTTTCTATTTGAATATATTTGGGATGCAAGTGACTGTTTGTCTTAGGTCTTCACCTACAAACACAAGAGCAAACTGCATTTAGAAGGTACCCAGCTCATAAAATAAACTTTTCTAGTAAAACTTCTGAATTTGAGTGTTTAACACAAATTTTGCCATTTGTCTGGTCTTGGTAACCAACTGCCTTTCAATGTGGAATTTATACATAAGAGCTCTGAAGTTTTTGGTGACCAATCTGGCTGATCCCAAATGTCAGTGAAATTCGTAAGGTCTGTTCTTAAAAGAGCAAGGACATTGGGAAGAGATTGGCTTTCAGAAAACAGCAGTGACAACAGAAAAATGCCTTTTTTTGGGCTCTGGGAGGTGATTTTGAACAGAGAGGCTTTTTCAAAGTACAGGAAGGATGGCTGATGCACCTTTGCATCTCTCCTGAGGGACCTGACCTGGGTTTGATTCCATGCCTGGAGTGAGGATTTGTGGTGTGGGGCAGGGCAGGGTTTTCTTCACCAAAATCCAAGTGGGCAGGAGCTGCTGGTGGCCTCAGTGCCAGGCTGAAGGTCCTGGGGGGGCCAGGGGCTGCAGAGGAGTGTGTTAGAAATGAACTCATTAATTAATTAATGACTGGTCCTTCTGCAGGTGCTGTGAGTGCTTGAGATGCTGTGGAAGGAGGGACCCCAGGCCTCGAACTGTCTGGCTTGGCCACCCCGAGAAGAGAGACCAGAGATACCCTCGCAATGTCATCAACAACCAGAAATACAACTTTTTCACCTTCCTCCCTGGGGTAAGCATGAGAAAAGTTGCTTTTCATCAACCCACCCCAATGCTCTCCCCATTTTTCAGTGGTTTTAGGGTAGATAAGTGCAGAATCTGGAGAAAATGATGGGGTTGTGTTTGGTTGGCTTCTTGTAAAAAGTGCCTCAGGGCAGCAGCAAACCATCCCCAGAGCTGTCCTGAGTGTGCAGGATGGCTGTGGAGCTGCCCCAGGTCAGCACTTAGTCACTAGGAGAGCAGGCAGAAATGTTTCTGGTGGTTACTTCAGCATGCATAACATCCTCCCTCCTCTTTTTGTCTGCTTCTTTTTTTTTTAGGTGTTGTTTAACCAGTTCAAATACTTCTTCAACCTTTATTTCTTGCTCTTGGCCTGCTCTCAGTTCGTGGTTGAGATGAGGCTTGGTGCCCTTTACACATACTGGGTTCCTCTGGTAGGTCATTCAAGCTTTATTTATCCAAGAAAGTTTTGGTGTTTGACAGAATTTCTTGTGCTGCTTTTCTGTGGGGTGTAAGTTTGCACCATAAATCCTATTTTTAACTTGCTTCCTGAGGCCTGTGTTGTGCATGTTGTAGGGTTTAGACTTTCAGTGCAGTGAGATCCCTGGTGAAATCCAGAAAGAAGTGAAGGGGCAGCTTTGGCACACTGCTGTTCAAACTCTATTTGTTTTAAAGCACAGACCTCCATGAATTCTCTCTCAAATGCTGTATTGCATTTGCTGTGTGAGTCTGCTGCTGGTTTCACAGGATCCTGTCCTGTAAATTAAATAAATTAAAAATACACGACCACAGAGGATCTCTCTGTCTGTTGTACAGGCAGTTGTGACTTGTCTGTGCCAGGTGAGCAATTAGAATTTGCATATGAGCTGCCAGAAAGCAGGATAAGAAAATTCTTTGTTCATTACTGCTGCTAATACAGGTATTGGGGCTGGAATAATACATGAGGTGACACAGTCAGTTGTGGAAATATTTTGGGGTGATTATTTGAAGGCTCTTCAAACAGCTGAAACCTAAGCTGCAAATAGCTGCTGCTTTTTTAGTTTTATTTTGGATAGCAGGTAGGAATTTCTAGGTAAATGAGCAAATGCATTTCATTACTGTATTAATTAATCAGATCACACATTTAGATATATATGGACATACTAGAAAACTGCAGTTTCTAACAGCACCTTGCTCTCATCTTAAAGTTCCTTATTGACAGAGATAATCAGTATCTGGTTGCAACTTTCAACACAAGTCACAAAAAGTTCATTTTCTATGATGCATGAGGAGTATTTTAACTGTTTAGTGAGTCTGAGCTAATAGTCTGTGGTAGAAACACAACTTTGTGATACCAACCCCATGAAGGATTGGTTTGCATTAATTAATTATTTTTTATCTAGTGAAGGATGTGATGTGGGCATTTCCTCATGGCAAGAGGAAGTGACATGACTGCTCATGTGCACAGAAAAGTAGGACTGAAGCCCCAGTCAGGCAAACATGTAATTATACCATGAGTAGTGCACATAAATATCTTCAGAGTGTTGTTTGTAGGTGGAGTCTGTGTACACACTCATGAAGGCACATGCATGCTCTGTTTACCTGTATATAAAAAGGGGTTTATACAGATTTCTGTATCAATTCCTATAAAGAAATCTCCCAGATGAGCTGTGCCTTCAGTGGCCTTGAGGTGGTGAGCACTGAGATTTGAGGGCTCCTGCCTTACCCTGCACTTCTCAGTCTCAGCTGTGAGGTGACATGAGATATGGTCCTGACAATCCTCAGGGAAACTTCACAAAGATAAACTTCACAAAGATGTGCATGGGGGGGTTAAACTTTACAGGGATGTGCTTGGGGGGGGTTTACCTGTACAGGGATGTGCATGGGGGGTTTACCTTTACAGAGATGTGCTTGGGGAGAGCACTGTGGTAAAACTGGGAAGTTTCTTGAGCACCAAGTCTGTTTTTAAGCAGCTGGTGTGTGTTTGGTTCGGCACAGCAGCACGTCTCACTGTACAGATTCAGGCAGATCAGAGTGAGGAAATGCAGGCTGCTAAGTCTCGCTGTTATGGGGGCAGATGTGATTTCCTGGCTGACCTGTCCCCTGCTGTCCCCGTGCTGTGCCAGGGCTTTGTGCTGGCTGTCACCGTGATCCGCGAGGCGGCCGAGGAGCTGCGCTGCTACACGCGGGACAAGGAGGTGAACTCGCAGATCTACAGCAAGCTCACAGCCAGAGGTCGGCTCCATGGCTCTGGAATCCAGCCCTGCTGACAGCCAGAGGCAGAGTTCAGGGGCTGCCAGGGGCTGGGGGCTCCCAGGCACGTGGCTTTGTGGCCACGCTGCTGCTGGGCTCCGGGTCCTGCTCTGGGTGGCTCAGCTGGAGTTGGGGTTTGCTGAGGGGTTCCTGGGGTGGTTGGGGTGGGAAGGGAGCCTAAAGGTCACCCAGTGCCACCCCTGTCATGGCAGGGATGCCTTTCACTGTCCCAGGCTGCTCCAAGCCCTGTCCAGCCTGGCCTTGGCACTGCCACAGCTGCTCTGGGAGTTCCATCCCAGCCCCTCCTCACCCTAAAAAGCCCCTAAAAAGCCCATGGGGTGTGTGTTTGTCTGCAGGACTGATGTGGTTCCTCAGGGCTGGCAGGATCAGCTCCTGCATTTCCCGTGTCCATCCCCTCAGCCCTGGTTTGTGAGTGAGCCCAGCCTGGGGCTCAGCTGAGCCTGACCCTGCTCTGGCCATTGTTTCCAGCTGTGCTGTACCTAACAAAGACATTTAAATTCTCATTTCAACAATCCAGTGCTGCCTCACTATGGAGTTACTCCTAATACCATGACAAAGATGGTGAGGCCAGGCTTTTGTTTTAAAAAAGAAATGAACTGAATTTGAGCAAGTTTTGGTTCTTTTCCATTTCAAATTTCTTAGTTATAAAAGTTTATGCTCCTGAATTAAGATGCTGTGATGTAGGTGTAGTAAAAATATGCTGCATTTGTAGGAATAAGGCTGCTTTTCAAATGTAATTGCCTAAGGCTGGGTATATTTCACATGCCAGGAGTTATGAGGCAGCTCCAAACTGGGGAGTTTGAGTTTCTGAATATTAAATCCCCTTTTAATAACGTGTTCTTACTACAACACTTAAAATGCTTGGCAACCAACAAAAGCCTCATCCAAGAGGGGAGTACTACATCTATTTAAAGATATAAAAGAGTTGCCTTCTGGATTCTATTCAATGATCTATAAGGGGCCTGACCTCTCCTTTAGTTCTTTTCATATTGCTATTACGTTTCCCATGAATGATTTCCCTCCCCCCAGTCCTTTAACTTTTCTAATTTTGTGAAGGAAACCAAGGAATGTTGGCAGCTGGGCACTAGCTGAAAATCTCAGGCCACTGTATTTAACATGAATTTTGTGCAGAAACAGGAATGAGACTCTGTAGTATAGTTAGAGTAGAAAAAAATGTAGAAAATTATTTATGATTGTCACATGGTTTGGGGAGAAGAGTAATTTTCTGTCCCTCACTGAATCTCAGTAGTGAATTTTTGGGGAGAGCTGATCATCTCCTTTTCCTCTGATTAAAAACTCAGCACCTCTGGGAATTACCTGGGAGCAGGGAAGGGCCTGGTGAGGTGGGGATGGGAAATTTGGAGTTTGATTTATCTCACCCCTTTGTACAGCCAGAGCAAGGAGCTGGGTGTTCAAGGGAGAGTGTCAGCAGCTCAGAAGTAGAAGCAGCAAACATCAAAATAAATTTGCAACAGCTGATCTGAACAATTAATTTTCAGTGTAGCTGACAGTAGGACTATTTAAAGGCTGTTTCTTTTTTTGCTGCTGTTGAGCAGCACAGGTCATGCTGCAGGGTTTTGGCACAGCCATGTACTGAGACCTAATGACAAAAAAACCTCCACCCTAAACCTTTTTCCTCTTTTTACCCAGATGATCCATTTATGTTCCAAAATGATGAAACCCACAGACTTTTGGAAAGCTTTTTTTTTTTTTTTTTTTTTTTTTTCTAGTGACAAGCTCTGCATTTAAAGGACAGTTGTTTGGATTGTTATAAAAAATAATCAAATTTCAATCCCCTATTCATAAAGCCACAAGCCTCCCTGTGTTCAGGGGTCTGTGTTCTGATCTGCTTGATGGAAAGCTCGAACTGTGCTTGCAAATTCCTGCCTTGTTTTTCTTCTCCTGCAGCCTCCCTCCCTGGGTAACGCTGCATAATAGAGAGAAACTCCACAGAAAAGTGGGAAGGGACCTCCTACTGAGGGGTGCTGCTTAAGATACAGATCATTGGCATTTACCAGCCATAAAAAAAACCAATATTTTCCCAAACTCTGTGAGTCCTGCTCCTCAGCATAAGGCTACAAAAGCCAAAAGTTTGGTGCAGCACATCAAACAAACCCACCCCCTTCTTTTTTTTTTTTTATAATTTTTTAAGTGCTTTTAACTTATTTTAGTAAACCTCTAGCTTCATCTTTAATTCCAAATTAAGTGTTTGGAGATGTACTTCAGTGCAGCTCTGCAGATTTTTGTGAAATTTTGATTTAAGTGCTCACAGGACAACAAAGGGCATCTTTTCAGGCTAATATATTTATTATTGAAATGCTCTGCTTTCTGGTATATCCTTCATGCTGCAGATTTGGTGACAATTTCAAAGACCATAACTTAAATTGAAGCAAACTGTTTGCATTTGATTATGTTTACTTTGTTGTCTTTAAGAAAGATAAATCAGGATACAGCAGAGAATGAAACAAACACCAGACAAATCTTAACAGTAGATTTTTTTGGATGAGAGATCAAGACTAGTTCCTTTTAAAAAGTGATAAACACCAACTTCTCTTCTGATTAACTTAAGGAAATACAAACTGAAAGTTATATAAATGCTAAATAAACCTGTGTGTGCTCAGAGGAAGCATTTCTAGTCTTTATAATTACAAAAATACTTAAATAGCCGAGCACTACTGGGAAATGGAGCAGTTGTGCTATTAGCTGGTTTTAAACATGCATGAGAAAACATCCAATGTTTAGGTGGCAGTTTCCCCACAGAAAGAAAAGGGAATTACAGAATTCCCAAGATCAAAATAAAAACTAATTCAACTAAGTTGCTTTATGGGAGTCCTGAGTCAAAGGAAACATCTGGTGCTGGGCCTTCTTAGCAGGACGTGTGGTGCAGAGATGTCACCCACGGGGCCAGGGGGCTGCAAGAGCAGAATTAGCTCCCTAAAAAGGGCATCTCATTTATCCAGGAGTTATAAAAACGTGTGCTGCTTAGCAAGGTCCCCTCTTTGTTTTACCCTCCAACAGCTGAGCTTGGGAGGGTTGTGAACAAGACAAATCTGCTCCAGCTGCTTTGGGTTTTCTCATATTGGAGAAATTTTAAAGCAGATGATCCTGTTTTCAGAATAATGATCCCCAAAGCCTTTTATGTGTGTAATGATTGGAAATCATCACCTTACAGCTTTGTCCAGGCATTAATTTTTCTTTTGCAGAATGATTTTTTTGCCTCATTAAGGAAAACCTTACACAAGTAAGTTTGCCTGAGCCCTGCAGGTAGCGCTGCTTCTGCTGACAGTCACCAGATAAATCCTTGTGATCCTTGAGAGAATACAGAAAATATGGTTAAACAAATGCCCAGCTTTTTTTGCACGTTGGGTCAGGAATGGCTGTGCCTGTTGGGGGGGAGCACATGGGCTTTTTTTTCTCCCCCTTTCCTTTGCACAGGAGAATATTCAAAAGCACTTTTTGTTGTTTTGTGAATAACCGTATTAAAAGGGGAGGAAGAGATGTTATCTGTCAGACCCTTTTAGTGTCATAGTACCTAACTTTGTATAGCCCATACAGAAGACTGCCAGGGATGCTTTTTTTGATCCTCTTGGAGTGCAGCTTTTCTTTTCAAGCCCCAGCGTAATGGACTCTTAATCCCCAGTTTGCTTCCTGCCCTGGCAGAGATGTCTTCAGCCCAGCATTCATTTTGTTTACCTTTTTTTTTTTTTTTTTTTTAAATTTTAAATTTTTTTCAACCAAAAAAAACCCTAAAAAACCTTCTTCAGGCAAACTGCAGAACCCATGAAAGACCTATGAGATATTTGTGAAATGGGCCATGACTGCTTATAATTTGTAGGAATAATTACAGCATGCAAGGAAGTCTGCATTTATTAGCAGCAGTGATGAAGCATGTTGTTAAGCACACAGTGTGTCACCAAAGCAGCAGGCTGCCCCCAGCCCAGAATGGCTTTCATTGTTAATTTGGAGCAGAAACACTGAAGCATATCCTGAGAAGGATGCTAATGAAGGGACTGCCAGTAGTAAAATCCCAGTGACCTTTGTGCTTTGTGCTAATTTCTATTCCCCCTCCCTTCCCCCTCCTGCTTTCCCCCTGAGCTGCTATCTGGCCAGTTAGCCCGTGAATTTTGAGGTACAGTAGGAGTGTTGTCCGTGCCAGGGTGAGCTCCACGTGCCTCCCCCACTTCCACTCAAATCACAGCAGATTAAAGAGGCTTTTGTTGAAATATAACAGACACATAGAGGCAGGGTTCAAATTAACTGATTATAAATCACTGGTTAGTCTGAGAAGCCAAATCTAGGGCTGGCTAATGATTTGAAATTACTAGCCAATTGTTAAATTAATCCCCTGTTTTAAAGCAACTGGGAAATGTTTGACAGCTGCAGAGGAATAAATATTTACATGATTTCTGTAGGACCTGTTCTCTGCTTGTTTGGCTGGTCCTGCAAGAGGCAAAGGAGAGGTGGCAGAGCTGAGGCAGATACTGGAGCTGCAGCAGGGCAGGAAATGAGCCTGGATTTTGGATGAACCATTGTGCTTTCAGCCTGGCTTGAGAGTCAGGCTTTGCATTTTCAGGCACATGAGGAAAAGGAGTTGGATTTGATGGTGCCCTGCTGTAACTTTCTGTTCTTTCTCTCTCCTCTGCCTGATGCTGGAAGTATTTTTGAATGAAGCAGTACAAAAAGGAGTTTGAGGAGTTGTTTCAGAGTTATGGCTGGGGCTTTCTGCAGCCAGGGCTGAGGTCTGGAGCTGTTCCATGCGGGAGTTTCAGCCCTTTTTGGGAGACCCAGCCCTCAGTGGCAGCAGTGGGCTCAGGAGGTCTTTACAGGGCAGCATTGTCCAGTTCCTGGGGTGGAAACATTTCCCATTTTTGCCCCTGCAGTGCAGTGGAAGGAGGGGAGGGGAGGAGCAGCACACAGCACCCCAAAGCCTGTCCTGCTCTGCTCTAACACCAACACCTCTCCTTTGCAGGGACTGTCAAGGTGAAGAGCTCTAACATTCAAGTGGGTGACCTCATCATTGTGGAAAAGGTTTGTCTTTATAGTCATCTTTCCTGTGTAAAGCACTTTTTTTTTTGGTTGTTGTTGTTGCAAGACCAAAGAAAATGAGATTTTTTTTAATTCCTACTTACCTTACAAGAGGCTTAGAATATCAGGTGCTGAACACAAGTTAAAATATTTGATCACTTTACAGGGTTCCCCCACCTCACCAATGATATTGTTATCTTTACAACTGAGGGCAAATCTGTAGGTGTGCACCTATAATCTCATTTTTTACTTATACTGTAGCAAGATAAAAAGATTCCCTATCCTTTCTGTGGCTGTTGGACACAGGTTAAATACCTGGAACAAATGCAGCATCCAGATGTTTCTTTGGGTATAAGCATTGCAGTTTTGGGACACCCAGTGATCCATTTTTAGGTATCAAATGGATATAGTATATACAAGTATATTTCTCCCTTTGTACAACTTTTAATGTGTTTTTTTTTTGAACCCACTTATTTTATGTTTTTCCCACCCACTCTCTGCAAGCAGCTGTGACCTCTAAAACCATCAGTATGAAAATACTCAGTACAGAAAGAAACTGGGTAGCTGCAGATTCCAGATACAACCTTTCTGCTAACATGGGACTCCTTGAAAGAAAACCAGCACTCGTTTAAGATTTCTTCTGCCTTCTAGAATTACTCTCCAACCCTTTTGTAAACCTAACCCTTGGGTCTGGTCAGTGGGAGCTGGCACCAGTTATTATCCTGCACTTGGAATTCTGCAGGGAGGCAAGTTGAGGATTCAAAGCAAGCTGAACCCCAAGCTGCAGGCTGACAAAGGAATCCTCTCTGTGCCTCTGCTGCTGCACACGCGTGCAGGGCTGGCTGACAATAATGGCCTTTCTTCTCCTCCCAGAACCAGAGGGTCCCTGCTGACATGATCTTCCTGAGGACGTCGGAGAAGAATGGTAAACATCTGGAACCAATTGTCAAAATAGCCATTAACCTTTCACTGGTTGTTTGGAGAAAATTATCTTTTGGAAATGGGGAAGAAATAGATAATGGTAAAATTTTTGGAGAGAGGGAATTCAAGTAGCTTTATGGACCACCACTTCTCAGGATGTTATACTCTAGTTTTGTTTGCTGATCAAAGAATGTAGGGGTTGAGTTCAGGGTAAATTAATCTGGTTGCATTTCAGATGTATTTACTTGCTGTTCAGGCTTGTTTTGCTAAGTGTGGGATAAGGAAATGTTTGATCAGAAGGATTAGAATGGGAACATTTCAAGTGTCTTTAAAAGTATAGCACAGAGAATTCTGGCCTAGTGGAAGGGAAGGAATGTGATGCAGGAACATCACCCCTCCATTATTAACAAATGTAAACCAGACACTGTTTGCAGAGAAAGGAGATGAATATCCTGGAGGGGAAGCCACCCCATGGGTTGTCTGTGGGTGTGCTGGGGCAGGGTGGAGGATCCCTGAGTGCTGTTCCATCCCCAGGCTCCTGCTTCCTCCGCACGGACCAGCTGGACGGGGAGACGGACTGGAAGCTGCGTCTGCCTGTCACCTGCACCCAGCGCCTGCCCACGGCCTCTGTAAGCTCCTGCTGCAGCCTCTGGGCCCTCCCTGCACAGGTGTGGCTGCTGCAGCCCTGTCTGCAGGCTGCAGTTCCTTTGCTGGGGCACAGACACCTGGTAGGTCCCAGGAGTCTCCAGGTGTCACTGCAGGAAATCCCTCGGCGCTCTGCTGTTTTCTGTGGGACTCTTGGGCTGCTGTAGGTATCAAGATAAATCAGTCCTAAACCATGCTAACTCCTGGTGAAGTGTTCTGGTAAAACCTCTGTAGGTTATTAAGCTGTGGCTGGCTGACAGGACTGACAGGTGTGTCTGTTTGATAGGACCTGCTGCAAATCCGCTGCTACGTCTACGCAGAGGAGCCCAATATTGACATCCACAACTTTGTGGGGACCTTCACCAGGGTGAGTCTGCTGGCACGGGCTTGAAATCAACCAGAGCTTCACCAGGGTTTATGAAAATTCTCCATCCTAGCAGAAATCCCTCTGGCAGCTCACCCAGCATCCCTCTCCAAACACCTCCGTGGGACTCCTCTCATCCTCTGCTCTTTTGCATTACTGACAAGTTTGTTTATTTTTTGTCTTTTTCCTGTTGTAGGAGGACAGTGACCCTCCAGTAAATGAAAGCTTAAGCATAGAAAACACCCTGTGGGCCAGCACAGTGATTGCATCAGGTAAGGTGGAGACCCATGTAAAATTGATTTTAAGGGAATATGTTAACAATTTTTGAAGGTATTTCTGTGATGGAATAATAATTCTGTCAGTTGGAGAAATTAGCAGTTGGAATGAGGTTTCCCCCTTGTCCTGACACCTCTGGGGAGCTGAGCTGACATCTTATTACCTCTTGGACATTCCTAGATGAGAAAGAATTGGAGTGGCCTTTGGGGCCCTTCTTTAGCATCTAGGAGCAGAATAGCACTTAATTGCTGTGCACATTGACATCCTAATCTGTAACAGAAATGGTGTCAGATGGATTCTGGGAACAGAAGCTGAGATGAAAGATTTCCAGGTAAGTGCTTCCATTGAGTTTGTCCTATATACCCTTAAAAAAAAGAGAAAAATCAAGTCTTTGACAGATTTTGACTCATAGATAACGATAAACTCCCGAGGCCTGAGATTAATCAATGCCCCCTTGTAGCTGCTTGTCAAAGTAAAAGCCTCATTCCTCTCCTGCCCACTGTGTTTGCAGAGTTTGCTGGGCAGTAGCTGGAGGACAGTGGAATTCTGGAGCCCAGTTCTGGAATTAAACTTGTCAAATGGAGAGACTTGACAGTGCATTTGCAAATATATTTTCGAAGGGTTTATTCGACTGAGTGTTTGAAATGGCCACAAACCAACTAGAAACACTCCTTTTTTACAGATCAGTGTGTCTTCAAGCTTTTTCTAGTCCTGGCAGTTCCTCTCATTTTGACTGACATTAATTACAATACTCAATTTTGTTTCTCCTGTGGTAATAACAAACAGCATGTTGTAGGTTATTTCTGTTAGGAGAAAACATGGGTATTATTTTTCTTCTGCAGTGAGTGGAAGCAGTGGGGTTGTGCTGCCATCTCACTGGGGCAGCCCCTGTAAGATGAAGCAGAGCAATGTGTCTTTCTCCATCTGCTGCAGGAGGGCTGGGTCTGACTCTGACTGTTTGCAGTGGATTTGGAGTAGCTGTGCCATCTGCTGATCTGAATTGTGATGATCTTACCACCACCTGCCATCTGGCTCCAGGCATTTGTTGTTGTTTTTTGAGGTGTTTTTTTTAAAGGAATGTTTCTCAGCATATTTTTAGAAACCGCCTCTCTTGAATCAGCCTTATTTAAAAATAAGTCACTTGCAGTTTGTTCAAACTTTGATCATTAGTGAGAGCAGGGGAATAGTAGAGTATAAAGTAGCAATGTATTGGCAGTAGTGTTTTTTTAGGGTTGGTTTTCTCCATTTTTACAGACTCCTAACACTGGGCAATAGCAGCTTTAAACTGTTGTTGGTAATAGCTTTTTCTTCATGGATCTTTGCAAAGCCTCTAGAAAGAGAAAACCCATAGAAACCCTGTAATTTATGGTGCTAGACCAAATTACATTTCTGCAAGAAGAAAATGGAGACCTTTGTTGCTCTCAGCTCTTTAGCAACTGTGGGACAGAGCATTCAAATTCACTGATGGGCTCCCAGCAGCTCCATCTGTTACAGGAAGGTAGGAGTTGGTATGATTCACTTTGTGGTAGGAACAGGATTTAGATGAACACTTAAAGTAAATTGTAGATTTTAAAATAAGGTAATCCTGTCTTTGAGCTCTGGAATTCATTGGATTTGCTCTGATTGTACCAACCTTTACCAATAAACAACCATAGCCCAGAGCTGTTTAATTTTGACACACAATGGAGGTCTGGTGGAAGGCAGCACCAAAGTGGGATTCCAAGAGGTGGGGAGGAAATCCAAGAATTCCTCCATCCCTACCAACTTCTATTTATAGTGTGGAGAGACAAGTGGATCAAAAGGGGGTCAGGGAAAGTAGAGCAGAGCTGGCTGCTCTTCCCATGAGCTGATGGAGTCTTGATGCTGCATCAAATCCAACCCTGAGACTGAATTACTGCCTGGGAGGATGTTTCCTGTTCAGTCTGTGTTTTCATAGGTGTTGTGTTGCAGATACCAGCTTTTTGAATTTCTGGTTGCTTCTGAAATTAGCCTGCTGAAAATCCTTTCCCCCTGCCAAGTGTTTTTATGGAGAAAAACCTTTGTGTGTGCAGGTACTGTGGTGGGAGTTGTCCTCTACACGGGAAGGGAACTGCGCAGTGTGATGAACACTTCCAACCCAAGAAGTAAGGTATGGTGAAAAAACAGGTTTATAATAAATAACAAGGGTCAGAAGTTTATCATTTTTTAAAAGAAAACCCTTCAAAATGCTCTGTGCACACACCATAGGGACAACCCCATAGGAATAATTCATATTTTCCATCCTGTGATTTAAGATAGTTACCCTAACAGAACCTATTTTTCCCGATTTTTTAATGCTCTTATACATGTGTCTTCTCACTTTTTTAAGGTTGTCAAAACCATTGTTTTATCTGTTTATGATGACACAGTCCCAGTTAGAATAGGAAAGCTTCTTTTGCTGCATTTCTTCCATTGGAGCAAAGCTAAGACAGTGCAGGGATGGTTACAGAGCTTTTGGCAGCAGGAGTCCTCTCACACCTCTGCATCCTCTGCTCAGCTTCTGAGGGATGGAAACCTCATTTAATAAGTTGGCAAGAGTATTGATTATAAATTTAAATGTGTTTGTAGTGTTTTGAAAGAGAAGCTGACTGGTGGGGAATGGCAGCTCACCTTGGGAATATTGCAGAGCTGACATCTTCACCTGTGTGCCTGAAATCTCTCTCTCCTGCTGTTGCAGATTGGCCTCTTTGATTTGGAGGTGAACTGTCTCACCAAGATCCTGTTTGGGGCTCTGGTGGTGGTGTCCCTGGTCATGGTGGCCCTTCAGCACTTTGCAGGCCGTTGGTACCTGCAGATCATCAGATTCCTGCTGCTGTTCTCCAACATCATTCCCATCAGGTGAGGGGACAGCTGGCAGTGCTGCCCAGCTGAAACTGCCTGCTGGGCTCTTCCTCCTTCCTTCAGCTCAGACACCTGAGCTCTTACCTGTTCCTCATTCCACTGCTAAGCAAGGCCAGAAGTAGAAGTGAAGTCACTGTTCAAACATAACAATTGCTTTGTTGTTTCTGCTGAATTTGTTAACCCATTCACTGGCTCAGGCTGTGGGTTAGGCATTTAAATTCCCTTCTCTCAGTGTTTGGACTACCTGGTTACTGTGATAAGAGCAGAGCAAAAAATGGAAAAGGAGGGTGTTTTATACAGAATGTCATGTATTATGTATTTAGAGGGCAATGAAACTTTAATATTAAATTATGCTGTATTAGTAAGTAGATCAGTAACTTTGGGTGCAGGACTGGGATTCATTTCAGCTCCATTTTTAATCTGCTCTCTGGTATCCATCACTGTCCTTTCTCTGTGTCCACCTTCCCCTCAAACCATACCAGCTCTTCTCACTGTAATTTATCCTCTGTCTTTGAATCACAGTGCAATTACATTTGCCACCAGAGCACTGACTTTGAATAAACTCCTGAAATTCTCCTTTGGCACCTCAGATTCACCGTGGAACTCGTTGTCCTTTCATTGCACTGTGGCACTTCACAAGGATTTTTTTCCCAAGTTTACCTGGTGATACTTTTTATTTTCCTTTTTCTCTTTCCTCCTGTGCAGTTTACGTGTCAATCTGGACATGGGGAAGATTGTGTACAGCTGGGTGATCCGCAGAGATTCCAAAATCCCTGGCACTGTGGTTCGCTCCAGCACCATCCCTGAGCAGCTGGGGAGGATTTCCTATTTGCTTACAGACAAAACAGGTATTGCTGCAGAAAATACAGCTTTGAGTCATGGCATGTTGTTTGGATTTTGCTGTGGTTTTGGCCAGGAAAAGAGGATAATGTGAGAGTTCTTTGGACTGGGAGAAATATGCATTTCCTGTCACTTTGACAATATGATTTAATCAGTTTTTGAAAAAAAGTTCTGCTTTTTTTTTTGTTCTGAATGCACTATGAGTAAGGACAGGAATATAAAAATACTTGAAGGAATACGTAAAGCATGCTATTAAAACAAAAGCTGAGGTTAAGATAAAATTAAAATCAACTTTTTGGAGCTAGTTTTCAAAGCCAGGTTAAGATAACTTACATATATAGGCAGATGCTGTCTGCTGCTGTCCTTACACTTTTGAAGCTGAGCTGGAATGAAAAACTTAGTCTGACATGAAATCCTGGTCCCACTGGAGTAATTTCCAGGTTTTTTTTTTGTTCCAGTGGGACCAGAACTATGCTAGCAGCTCGTGCTGTGGGGTGAATCTCATTCTTATTTATGCACCCCCACTTCCCAGGAGAGTGAGCCCTGAGGTTTGTCAATATTGGGTTTTTTGCAGCCTGGGCTGTGCTGGCAGTGGTGCAGTGACCAGTCCAGCTGCTGGGCCAGGTTCAGGTTTCTCTGTGCTGGAGGCACAGCCAGGACAGGGTGTGCTGGGCACTGGGGGGCTGTTCCCACTCCATGGTGCTGCTTTTCCCAGGGACTCTCACCCAGAATGAGATGGTTTTCAAGAGGCTGCACCTGGGCACGGTGGCCTACGGGCTGGACTCCATGGACGAGGTGCAGAGCCACATATTCAGCATTTACACACAGGTACAATTAAAGTTCCACATCTCTGGGCTAATGGTGGATTAATGTGGTAGGGATCTGCTTATGAGCTGCTTTTGCAACGTGTAAAGGTCATTGGATGCTTAATGCATAAATGATGTGGTGATTGCTCATTATGTTCTGTGAGTTGTTTCACATGACATACAAGTGTAAGTGTGTGCCTGTGTCCTGTTGCTGAGGTCTAAAATAACTTTTATTTAGATATCCAGCTATCTCTTTTCTTTCTCCTTCCTAGCATTTGGTTCTTCTCTTGGTGTTGAGACCCTTAAATGACAGAACTGTATTAAAAAACGAAACAAAAACACCCCAAATCACAAACCCCTAGACTTCAGCTTTATTTACCTTCATTTTATACTAAATCCCTGGAGAAAACTTGACTCTTGGTTAATTATTTGCCCAAGTGTCCAGTATTTGTCAGGAACTTTTGGGTGACTGACTACTCCACTGTGTGAGCAGTGACTGAGTGCACGTCAGCTCAGGGTTTGCTGATGAGCAGTGATAGTAAATTTGAAGATCTTATGGTTCCTAATCACCAGTGTGGAAAATAACATGTGGAATTACCCTGGAAATGGATATGTCTTATAAAACTTTCTAGTGAGATTCCTTATAATGAGAAGCATTTGGTGGCCATGATTCATTTCAAACTGTAGTTCTTATTCTTTGCTCTTATTTTTACCATGTTGTGGCCCTTTGACCTGGAAGTGAAACTTTTGTCCTCTTGACACTAAAGGTTAACAGAGCAGGAAACTGGATCACTGTGTGTCCCTTCTTCAACTGGGATAATTTAGTAATTGTGCAATTATCTGAAGACTCCCATTCTGATACTAAAAATAGTATTAAAAAATAAATGAATGTAATTAAGATTTTCTAGCTCCATACGAGTCATCTGTTTTGTGTTTTCACCAATTATATTCTCTTGTACATGAAATCCAGGTGACTCTAAACTTCCCAAACCACTGGTCTTTTGTGGAGTAAAAAAGTGGTTTCTCTGAGTCTTTTGAGGGTGGTGTGTCACTCTTTTTTTCTTGAGGTTGACCAAGAGGCAGTGAGACCTTTTATCTCCTTTGGACAGTGTCAGATTGGATGTGCTCTCAATCAGCAATCATATACAACAAATGTTTTCCAACAACTTATTAAAACCCTTCAAAACCACTAAAACATAAACTATACTAAAAAAAACAAAAAACCCAAAAAAAAACCCCTAAAACACAGAATACCAAAATTTAAAAACTCAAAATAAAAAAAAACAAACAACAAAGCTAACGAGAACGCCCATTAAAACAGGAGAAGTGGGAAGTATGCATGGGATGAGGTGAGGGACAAACAGCTGGGAATATTGACAATTTACAAAGACATAAAACATTAACAACAAATAGTCATCAGCAATTTAGTTACACAAAAAAAATAAACATCAGCAATTTTGTTACACAAATTAACACAAACACCAACAATTCATTACCAATTCAGACATAACTAATAATTTATAACTTCATGCCCAACGTTAATTCATTTAAAACAATAACCATGTAAACAACAGTTTTAAAACATATAATTAAAACTAGGAAATAAACAATAAATCAACTTCTACATAGCCATGTTAATTTACTGTCCAGAAATCCTATTTCTCCCACAGCTGAGTATCAGTGTTAGACAATACTCTTGTTTTGGTGATTCACGCACGGTAAGAGCGCGTTGTGTCAGGGCCATCGCCCTGTGCCACAGCGTCACGCCCATCTACGAGTCCGATGGTGTCACCGACCAGGCCGAGGCCAAGCACCGCTATGAGGACTCCTGCAGGGTGTACCAGGCCTCCATACACTTTCTAACTTTAAATTGTTACAGAGTTTTTTGTCTGTTAGAGTTGAGTATCGTATTAGACCCAAACTCTTATTTTGGTGAATCACCCGCAGTAAGAGCCCGTTGTATTGTCCCTTGTCCAATACTCTTTATTTTGGTGAATCACCCATGGTAAGAGCCCATTGCGTTGTCCCTTGTCCAATACTCTTTATTTTGGTGAATCACCCATGGTAAGAGCCCGTTGTGTTGTCCCTTGTCCAATACTCTTTATTTTGGTGAATCACCTGCAGTAAGAGCCCGTTGCGTTGTCCTTTGTCCAATACTCTTTATTTTGGTGAATCACCCATGGTAAGAGCCCATTGCGTTGTCCCTTGTCCAATACTCTTTAT
>JAOTQP010000841.1:13832563-13844369 GCA_026413545.1 Cichladusa arquata
TTGTGTTGTCCCTTGTCCAATACTCTTTATTTTGGTGGATCACCCGCGGTAAGAGCCCGTTGTGTTGTCCCTTGTCCAATACTCTTTATTTTGATGAATCACCTGCAGTAAGAGCCCATTGTGTTGTCCCTTGTCCAATACTCTTTATTTTGGTGAATCACCCGCAGTAAGAGCCCGTTGTGTTGTCCCTTGTCCAATACTCCTTATTTTGGTGACTCGCCCATGGTAAGAGCCCGTTGTGTTGTCCCTTGTCCAACACTCTTTATTTTGGTGAATCACCCGCAGTAAGAGCCCGTTGTGTTGTCCCTTGTCCAATACTCTTTATTTTGGTGGATCACCCGCGGTAAGAGCCCGTTGTGTTGTCCCTTGTCCCCCAGCAGCCGCAGGAGCCGCCGGCCACCAAGGGGCTGTCGGTGGCCACCAAGGTGCGGCGCACCATGAGCAGCCGCGTGCACGAGGCCGTCAGGGCCATCGCCCTGTGCCACAACGTCACCCCCGTCTACGAGTCCAACGGCGTCACCGACCAGGCCGAGGCCGAGCGCCACTACGAGGACTCCTGCAGGGTGTACCAGGCCTCCAGCCCCGACGAGGTCAGCCCCCCCTTGGGTTTGGGGAGGAAACTTTTGAATGGCGTGTTTTTTTAGGATGTGGGTTTCAGTTCTTCCCGCAGCTGGCTCAGGGAGAAAATATTTTTTTAGGGAGAAGCGGGGGGAAAACGGTTTGTTCAACAAAGTACGTTTTAGCGAAAAATTGAACAATGCAAAACTTGTGGCTGTTTTGGAGAGATGATGAACTCTGTTTTGAAGAGATGATGGACTCAGAAGAGTCCCCTCCATGGGTCACAGGCTGCTCTCAGTCCCTCTGGCTTGGGAAATGTCACAGCCCAGGCCTGCTGGGCCACAGGTGTGAGCTCCCAGTGCTCTTCCCAGGGTTTTTTAGTCCACAGCAGGTTTGAACAATTTTAAGAAGAAGGGAAAAGAACAGTCCAGGGAACGTTTTTGCCTTAGTTAGCCAGAATAACTAAAAAGCAAAAGTGCTTTCTCTCTTGCTGTTTACTTCAGACAGCAAATGTGTGAAAAATGTGGGGGAGAAAGTTCTGGCTCTGATAACAAACTTTGCACTTTTTCTCTCCCCCTTTCACTCTTAAAGTTGCAGAACTTAATATTTAACATCAACAGAACAGACAATTTGGGGATACAAGCATTATAAAGGCACTCCCAGACAGCCCCTCACATTGTCCGTGCTGGCTGCTGAAAAACCCCACAGTTCCCTGGGGGAGCACTCTGGTGATATTTTAATGTGTTTATTGCTCTGCTAAGCTGTGAATAGGCCATGAGTGCCCTCTCAGCTGTTCTGCCTCTCTGCCTGAAGCTCCAGACTGGTATCTCTGCCTCTGCATCACAGAATTTTGCCTCTGTTTCTGCACCTTTAGTCCAGGGTGTGTTTTTCATTTCAACACCATGAATCCCTCTGAGCACATTTGGTAAATTATGAGCAATCTTATCTTGTCTGGGGGAGGACAGCTTGTGGAAGAGGGTTGGAATGCTCCCACACTTCAGCTCTGCAAGGTGTGTGACCTTCCAGCACAGTGAAAAGCTGTAAAAGTCACTGTAACCACAGCACATCCCACGGGCAGGTGGACAGAGCAGTGCCCAGGTTAATTCTGGGGGGATTGAAGTGCACAGGTTGGTTTGAGAGCAAAGCCAGTTCTGCCAGCAGCCAGGGCTGAGCAGGTGGCACAGTGGGGAGACACTCACTGACACTTTTACTGAGCATTTGAGAGATGAGGTTCAATACAGGACTCACAGTTTAAGTGCTGTTTGCCACCCCCTGCAAAATTTGGGAAATGCAATTACAGTGTCACTTCCTTTTGTGCCAAAGAAAGGAGGAATAAAATGTGGTTTCATGTATTGGTTATGCTTGGTGGATACACCTTTTAGTGCAACAAAAGAAAGACATTTTGCTTTCTATTAATTTGTACAATGAAGTTTGCTCTGTGCTGGAGAGACACTGAAGTTTGAGACTCCCCCTGAGAATCCCACTGACAGTGTGAGATCAAATCAGCCTTTTGACTACATTCAAAGGTTCTCCCATGCATTGCCTCAAACCAACCAGCTTTGCCTCTGTTAATAACCTTCCCACCTTTGCCATCAGCAGAGAAGCTGTCTTGCCTCCTTGTTTGAGAAATGCTTTGCATGGAATGAAATGCCCTCTGGAATCCCAGCTGAGTGGGGATTTTGGGGCTGTGGTGCTACTGAAAGACTGGCACAGAGCTGGTTTGCACCTTTACATGCATTCAGAATATTCCCTATAGTGTTTTTTTCCCCAGGTAGGCAATTCATTCATTTCATAGATATTTCTAGATACTCGTTTTCTGCTGTGCATTATCCAGAAGCTGCATTTCTGCAGTGCCCCCTGCATGGCTGTGGCTGCAGTGAAGTGCCAGCAGCACCTCCCTGGCAGGGTGTGGTGTCCTGTCCCACGCTGGGCTGGGGCAGGGTTTGCTTCCCTGCTCCTCTCCTCTAGAATGTGTTGCTCTCCCCTGAAAAGGCAGAAAGCGACTCCCTTTGCACTGGAACGAGTTCTGAATGATTTCCAGATGGTTATTTTTGTGATCTGCATCTAAGTTTTTTTTTTTTATCCTAAAGCTTACAGGATATTTTTGCACAGATTTCTGTTTATTTATGTATATACTGTGGTGTGTAGTGAAGTCAGTGATTTTTCCTTTACTTTTACTCTTTATACTGTTCTGCCCTTAAAATATTTACACAGCAATTTGTCTGACATACCCAGGGGATATTGTTTATTTGTTTTACTATAGCATGATAACTAATCCTTCCAAGATTATTGTTTAAATTCTTTTTTCCTTTCTTGTGATACCTTAAGTAGAGAATTACAGCAGGTTCAGAAATCAGATATGCTTTGCTGCACTGAGGAAATCTTGTCTGTAGGTCTTAGATATACAAATATTATTTAGCCGTGCTCAGAATGTCATCCTAGATGGAACAAAATGCAGGAGCTACACAAGTGGAGTCCTTGAGAAGGGAGTAATGCTGTGAAATAACATTCCCTGTAGGGGAATGGCTTTGGACTCCTGTTAAAGCCAGCCTTTGAAATCCTATATCAATAAAATATTGCCATGGCAGGGAAGGTCACTTTATGAAATGAGCACAAAAACTTGTATTCTCTTTACTTTAACAGCAAGGGTAATTTCTACCAGTTGGCATAGGATTCATTTCCTGTAACAGAAAGCAGGATTTCCTAAATTTGTTTCCTGTGCACGCTGCCATTTAGAAGTCTTGAAGTATCTTTATTCAGATATCAGTTACAGCCTTGGGGCTGTGTGAGCCAGTTGTCAGTTGTAGCCATACAGTAACTAACAGGGGAAATGAAATAGATATAATCTGATCAGAGATAAGAGTGCTGGGATTCCTGGGCAAACAGTCTTTAACCCTGACAAGCTGCCAGGACATGAAAGGGTGCAGGATCAATTGGTCTCTGCCTGCCTAGGCAACCTAAAGGGGACCCTGCAGAGAGCTCATGGCACAGAAGGATCAATTTGTCTCTTTGGAATGAAATTTATTAGTCGATATGCACTCCAGTGGTGGCTTGGGTAATTTAATTGTCGGAGAGAGCAAAGTTGGAGGATCCTGTGCTGGGCTTTGAAATGCTCAGATTGTATCAGGCCTGCCTTGGTTGGAGCTGCAGAATGCTGGCAGGGACTTCACTGATTTCCCTCATCAGTGAGCATGGGCTCCCTTTAAGGTGCTTGAGGGATTTCAAGCCTGCTTTTAATTCTCCCTCCTCTAAGTTGTAAATATACTTTTGCATCTTGAATATTTCTCATCTTTCTGCTGTGGCTGAGAACGCTTTGAGTTAGGTGTTTGCAGGGGGCAGAGCAAAGCTGTTCTGTCTGATGTGGGGCTGGGATGTGCATCCCATTATCCCATCCCATTATCCCATTATTCTATCCCATTATCCCATCCCATCCCAGACAGTGCCATGGGTGGAGCTGTCCCCTGGTGCCACCTCTGACTGCTGCTCACCCATTTGTCCCTCTGCACAAGGCTTTGCTTTTCAGAGCTTCATGGGATTGCAGTGAGAGGCTGGCAGGGAAGGAGGGATGCAGAGATCTCTAACAGCTGAGCTGGGAGCAGAGGTTTGTGTCTCCAGGCACTTGGAGCTCACCAGCACAGGCACACACTGAACATCACACAGCATCCTGCTGGAAATAATTCCCAATAATTGTTTATTAACCAGAGTGTTAGAAAGCCAAGCTCCATCCCTGCTCTGGGAGGCTGCTAGGAGGATTATCTGACTGCACACTTTAATGCACTGAGGATGGCTTGAAGAAACTTTTGAGAAAGATAAGCTTGAAAGAGACTTTGATTTGTTGTAATCTTTGTGCGTAAGCCTGCACAAACTTGTTAATATTAAGCCAAATATTGATTCAAATTGACTTAAGGGTCTTTCAAGGCAAAACAAATTCAATTACCTTTTTCTTTTTTTTTTAATCTGACAATTTAAGACTACTTTATAAAAGGAAAAGTTTGGTTTAGGTTCTCTTTTGAGCTTTTGGCTGAAAAGGAGCTGAGTTCAAAAAGCTTCTTCAGTTAGTCCCAATTGTATCAATTCATTAGTAAAATATCAACTCCCTGCAAGTATTTACAGGTTCTGATTTTATTTGTAACTCTTGTATGTGATTTTCCAAAATCAGTTTCATTTTTAACTGAGGTATTTGTGGTCACTTGAGGCAGTAGAGGCAGAACCTGAAAGGCAGAAGGGATGATTAACCTTCAAGTCAACAGCAACCATGTGCCCAGCACTCTTGTGCCTTTGCAAATGTCACTGTGAAGCATTTCCAGTATTTCATGTGTGTTTAGGGAAAGGATCCCTTGATCCTTTCTGGGGGCCAGTGATGGATGGGCTGGTGTCAGCTGCTGCTCCATCTGTTACTGCCCAGGCAGCTCCTGGAGTTAAATCTCAGCAAGCTCAGGCTGAGATGGATGTGTCAGCTGAGCTGGGCACTCTGGGGCGTTCTCAGGGAAGCAGAATAAAGGCTTTGGTCTTCTGGCATGGCTCTGGTTGAATTGAGTGAAAGCTTGTAGAAAACTCAGTTTTGTAGGTGCTGAAATAACAGAGGCTGCAATCAAAATGATGCCCACGTCAGTCAGTTAAACCTTGAACAATCTGGGGGTTGTTTTGGGTTTTGTTGGAGGGTTTTATTTGTTTTTTAATGTTTAGGGAGAAGGGTTTCCTGCTAAGAATTGTCTGAGCCAGCCTGCAGCTGTCTTGCTGATCACTGCAAAATTGTTGAAATCTGTTGATGAGCTGTTACTAATGAACATACAGAAAATAACACAGAGTTTGTTTTGTTTGGGGTTTTTTAATATGAATTTTTAATGTGCTGCATTCGTGTTTCTGGCTTTGAAATTGTAAATCCAGGGTGAATGCATCCTTTTGAATTCTTAATTTTGTAGACAGCAAGCTGGGAAATCACTCTTTCCAAAAGTAAGTGTTTGTAAAGGGATTTCCCTGATGTGCCCATGGAGGTTTGGGCACTCTGGGGCTGGGTGGAGGATTCCAGTGCCTGCCCCTTGCTGAGGGTTGTCCTTGGGAATGAAATCATGGAATCATTTAGATTGGAAAAGCCCTCCCAGAACACTGAATCCAAGCTGTGCCCAGTGCCCACCTTGTCCCCAGCCCAGGGCACTGAGTGCCACGTCCAGGAATTCCTTGGACACCTCCAGGGATGGGGATCCAAACCTCCCTGGGGTCCCTTTCCATGGGGAAATTCCTGGTGTGCAGTGGAAGGCAGGGAGGTGACCATGGGCAGTGGCACCAGACATGAGCTGGGCTGCCCAAACCCTGCCAGGAAGGGTCTGGATCTGGGAAGAGCCATGGAGGAGCACCTGTGTTTGTCAATGGATCTGTTTGATAGCACCATTAATGACTGCTGAGTTAATGACTGCTGAGTTAATGACTGATGAATTCTCTGCAGCCCCTGCTCTCCCTCCCTCGGGGAGGTCTGGCAATACCCTGACCGTGCCCTTCTCCTCCAGGTGGCCCTGGTGCAGTGGACAGAGAGCGTGGGTTTGACTCTGGTGGGCAGAGACCAGTCCTCAGTGCAGCTGAGGAGCCCAGGGGGGCACATCCTCAACTTCAGCATCCTGCAGATCTTCCCCTTCACCTACGAGAGCAAGCGCATGGGCATCATCGTGCGGGTAAGGGCTGCTGTGCCAGGCACACCTGGGGGCACCCAGGGCTCACCTGGGGGCACCCAGGGCTCACCTGGGCTAACTCCCTGCTCACAGGGCTCACCAGAGCGCTGCCAGGCAGGGCTGGGCAGGAGTTTGGAGTGTGAGCACGAGCAGGGATGGCAGGAGAGGGAAGCTGAGAGGCCGAGCTGAGTCATCACTCAGACACAGACACAGAGTCATCTCTGTGTGAATCTGGGAATCCCAGATCCAGGGGATGCACTGAACAGACACTGGGAATCCCAGATCCAGGGGATGCACTGAACAGACACTGAGCATCCCACAAACAGGGGATACCTGCAACAAGGGCAGTGTGTACCCGGGTCAGTACAGCAAATGTCAGGGCTTCAAATTAATTACTTCTATAAGGAAAATTATCTGGAGGCTCTGGGCAATCTTTTCACAACCTAGAATAAAAATATCCACAGGAGGGAGGACTAAGGAACCTCCCCATTGCTTTTATTGCAAGTGGAAGCTTTTGATGAAATGCTTTTTTATCAAAGTTTTAAGAGGTGGGCAAACCATCAAGGACAGGGTGAGCTTCATTAAATTGTGTTTTTATGCTCAGCAGAAGTGAATACCCTGAAATTTTCTTGTCATGAGTGTAAGAGTGCTCCTTTTTCCTTCTTTTATTTGAAGTTTGTTTCTTTTAAATTACCTATTATTTATCTCTTCTCTCACTAGGAAGTAAAAGATTTCTAGTTTGTAATTCCCTGTTTAGATTTTGCAGTTTGCATTTTAGGCAAAACCAGCGAAACTCCCACTTGTGGTCAGTGGGAGCAACATCAGGCCCAGATCCTGACTGTAAATACCTTCCAAGAAGCATTGGTCCCTCTCTGTGAATTGTCTTTATTTTGTGACCATTCAGCCACTAAAATGAGCCCCCCTGTGTGCCCTGTGCAGAATTAGGGTTGAGTGGCAGATGTTGGCTGCCACATTTCTGTATACTCCAAAATCATATCTTCAAGTAGAGTTTTAATTTCAATTAAAAAAAAAAACAAAAAGCATTTATAAATAGGTAGTTAGCAAGTAAAATTTGCTTTAATTAACATCTATGTGTGTATGTGTAGGCACTCCCTTTGGTTTGATCCACAGCTTGAAGGGTGTTCACCTTTAGAGTGCATCTCCTAAACTGTGCTGCTTGTTTAAAAACAGAAATAAGGGGAGGGAGAGCAGCATGGAGCATCCAGAGGAAAACACACCCAGGGAGGGAGATGAAGCTGCACTCAGCACTGCAGTGAGCAGGAGCAAAGGGAAAAGATCTCCTTCAACACAACTGCTAGGAAATAAAGCAATAGTTAATAGTGAAAACAAGCCGCAGATGTTGCCTGGTTTGGGATATTTTTGCAGTATCTGAGTGTTTCCTTGCACTCAACTGTCATTTCTGTACCTGATGATTTCAGTTCTAAGAAATCCTGTTCTACCCAAGCAGCCTCCTCACCATGGTGTGCACTGGCTTATCTTCCTCTTTGAAGGAGGCCTGTTTGTTTGACCACAATATTTTCCATTCTTCGTTTTCTTTGCGTTTTTTTTTTTTCCCTTACCCCTGTGGAATGATCTTTGTTGTGGAGCAGAGATAGTGCTATTGTCATATCTGGAATTGAAAGGAGCCTTTGAACCGTGGCCAGAGGCAGACCATGGTGGAAAAAGATGCTTCCCCAAAACAATATAACTGGCAAATCTGTGTGCAGGTTTATAGAGTGATCTTGCCATGAGCTGAGAACGCACTAACCTCCTCCTGAACTCGGGCAGAGGAAATGACTAATGCAAGGAGATAGCTGATACAGTATTTATATTGGACAAAAAATCTAAACTCTCTTAAGCCAGCTCTGCAGCACGGGAAGTGCACTCTTTATTCAGTTTCCTACAGAGATGGTGTGAGGCACTCTTTAATCAAATAATTTCATAGATAAACCTTTACCTTTGGCTACTGCCAGAAGTGGTGTGTTTTATTTAAGCAGATTCTGGTTGTTTTGGAAGAGTGACACCCGTTTTTCTCTGGGGATGTGGGATGTGGATCACTGTGTGAGGGCTGGATGTTCCAGGACATTGAAAAGCACACTTGGGTTAATTATGAGCATCTTCCTTGTGAATATCTCTGTGAGCTTGGCAGAAATATTCAGCAAAGGAGCTTCATTATCCTTGGCTACTCCTTAATTTCCTCAGCAAAGACACTTCTTTTCTTCACAGTTTTAGTGTCCACATCAGGTCTTACATTATGCCAATTTTTTTTTTTTTTTGCTATGGATTTAAAATCTGTTTTGCCAGTGCCACAGGACCTGGAGCTTTTAACCTGTTTATGTGCAAGAACCTCCACCACTGATTTCTGTAACAGTGGAACAGACTGACCCAAATATTAGCTGAGAGAATGAAGAAGTGCCCACTTTGCTTTTGCTTCATTTCTCTTGTTCCTAAAGTACTTTGACCCCTTCATTCACAGCTGTTTATTTCAGACCTTCCTGGGCTTTTTTTGTTGTGCATTTTAAGTTTGTTTTCATCCTATCCCTGGTGGCTGTCTCGGTTTACAGAGCACTTTGTTCCTTACTCATTGTTTTGTGTCTTTTGAGGAAATTGCCAGGGTTTCCATTAGCTGGTAATACTCAGAGCTGTGGCTTCCTTACATATCTGCCTGCTTAGAAGGGACTTTTTGATTTGTGGTGATGTAAATATGCTTTGCTTGCAGCCTAGAAACTCCTTGTATCAGATAAGGCAGGCAGCAATCTAAGCCTTCTGTGGCAAGCATGAGCTTTAATTATGCTTATTCCATATGGTGTAACAGAGCAGGTAAATCAGAGTGACTTCTACTCTGCTGAGCTTTGTGCATCTGTTTTGTTGTTTCAGGGAATCAGGTTTCAAGGTGAGGGCTGGAGCAGTCAGGGCTGTCTGTGTGGAGATGCTGAGTAAAGAGCTGATCCTCCTTGTCCAAAGCATTCATTCCTGCTGTGAGGAGCTGGTGCAGGCATCTCCTCCTGGCCCCAGACAAGCAGCTGAGCTGCTGGCCCTTCACCTGCCCAGAGCAGTTCTCTGCTGTGCTGAGAATTCACCCTCCCTGTGCTGAGCCCCCCAGATGTGCCCAGAGTGCCCCAGCTGAGGCTGTGCTGTGTCTGTGCTGTCTCTGCAGGATGAATCCTCAGGGGAGATCACGTTCTACATGAAGGGGGCAGACGTGGTGATGGCTGGCATCGTGCAGTACAACGACTGGCTGGAGGAGGAGGTATGGGGCTGCTCCTGCTCCTGCTCTGGGCCAGCAGCTGCCAGAGCTGGCCACTGCTGGGGGGACCTCACTGCTGAAATACCTGCAAGCCACAAGGTCACTGATCCTGGAAATTGGATTAGTCCTCAGCCAAATACATCCACAGGAACAAGGGTGTCAGTGGCCAGTTCAGCATATTTAATGTAGAATAAGTCCTGTAAATAAAATGGGTTTTGCTCAAAATTGACACTGATGACACTGACTGACACTCACCACATTTGTCCTGGGCTTGATTCTATGTTTGGATCTGTTTTAGCCTGAGGGGTCTAGTTTCAAAACTATATTTGGCAGCTTTGTGCTGGGGTGTGTTTGTCAGGTTAACAGTGATGGTGGCACAGAGTTCATGGAATCCCAGAATGGTTTGGGCTGGGAGGGACCTTAAATCCCATCCCACTGCACCCCCTGCCATGGCAGGGACACCTTCCACTGTCCCAGGGTACTCCAAGCCCTGTCCAACTTGGCCTTGGGCACTTCCAGTGATCCAGGGGCATCCTCAACAGTAGCTTCAGTTACTGATTCTGTGGTGTTCAGGTGAATAATAGCTTGGTCTTATTTTAGAGAGTTGATTGCCAAAGATGTGAAGTCTGCAAATTACAGGCTTGTGTCCCTTTACTTAGAGACAATGTGATCAGTGGGATTGTATTTGCCACCCTGGTGTAGCAGAGGACATTTCTATTCCTAATCACTGGACTAGGTCACAAAGCACTGCAGATCCCCTCTTTCCCCTCAAGTTTATCGTGCACTTTATCAGATGTTATAGACTCACTGGGGTTGCTCAAATGGGATGGTTATTTTCTTAACCTGCTATCTTACACTGCCATCTCCACACTGCTGTGCATAAATCATTTCAGTGGAGCTGCAGTTGATGGTTTACAATGTGCTCCTTCCTTGCAGTGTGGTAACATGGCTCGGGAGGGCCTGAGGGTTCTTGTCGTGGCCAAGAAGTCTCTGACAGAAGAGCAGTATCAAGACTTTGAAGTAAGTTTTTATTTGATTTTTCTTCCCTTTGTTTTTAAACAATGAATCACTGAAGTGATTCTCACAAAACTCTTGTGATAATGGTGCCTCTCACCCCCAGCTCTCTGCTAGAATTTTTGTTCTAAAGTGTCTTGATATTCTTTTAATCAAAGTTGCTTTCCAAGTGATAGGTATGAAGTGTTTATTCCAGTGAGGACCCTCTCAAGCAGTTCCTGAATCCTGCCTTGTAGTCACTTGTGGTTATAAATTCTGCAAATTCTCATCATTTGTTGGACAAGTTTGGGAAATGTGTTGGTTTTTAATTTCCAGTGTTGCATTGTGACATCCAGGGAAATAACCAGAATGCAATCCAGGCAGCCCCCTGCAAACATGAGTTCCATGTCTGGGGTTTGTGTCTCTGCCCTGGCTTAGCCAGGCAGGCAGAATGGGGAGGGGAGCTGCTCAGTTAATGCAGGGATGAGGTGGAACTGCTTGGGATTCTCTGATGCTGTGTTTTCTGGAAGTGTTGCCCGTGGTGGGAGGGAGCTGCTTGCAGGCTCTCCAGCAGCTGCTGTGCCTCTGTGTGCCCTCCTGCAGCTGCCCTGGGACAGAACAGCAGCAGCTCCCTGAAGCATTTCCCACCTCAGTCTGTGCCAGGCACCACCAGCCCTTACAGGCTCCATCACAGACCCAGAATTGGGTTGGAAGCTTAAAGAGGATGTAGTTGCAAGCTGTGCCTGTGTCCCTGTGTCCCCTGTGCCCTGCTTGTAGGAGCTGGTGGTGGATGGTGGTCAGGACAAACTCAGGCGTTTTCTATATTTTGGTTTTGAAGTTTGCAGTTTATTCCATCGGGTGTGGGTGAAAAGGGCTCAGCTGGGAGCTGCCAGAGCAGCTCAAAGCAGCCCCAGAGGAGCAAGATAACAAAGGGGGTAAAGCAAGGGTGAGGGGTGCAGGGACAAGAGCAAGGGATTGAGAGGGTGTTTGAGGGTGTAAGAGCAAAAGAGTGAATAAGAGAGTGATTTTCTCATTTACAATGCAATAAATCTTTTTCTGTGTTGAATATTGTAATTTCTACTAACCTAATACAAGATACAAATTTTATAGCATTTGCATACAGCTTATAAGAATCATTACATTACTATAATGTGTTATACATTAAACTTTAAAAACTACTCTTTGGACCCCTTCTGCTAAGCTAGCAGGGTCTTCTCTGACTTTAGGACCTGCTCTTCAGCAGAAGACATTGTTCTATCAAGAGGGGATTTCTTTTGGCCAGCCATCCTTTTGTCTTCTAGTTATTTACTAACTAAGGCTTGGTATCTCAAAGATGGCTTTCATT
>JAOTQP010000841.1:13851667-13873237 GCA_026413545.1 Cichladusa arquata
AGATAAAGATGATTGCCCCAGCTGGTTTAAAGATGGCCCATTAGCAGATAATATGTGCCAGGAGATAAGGAATCACTACCCCACCCATTTTTAACAGATGGTGACAGAATACACATTCCTGGCCACACCAACCCAACACAAAGGGTTTTAATAAATCCCCCTCATTCGCTAAGTCTCTGGAGGCAGCAGTAGGGCCAGCCTGGTGCCCCCAGAGCAGTGAGCAGTGTGTGTGCTGTGTGTGCCCAGGTGTGCCTCAAGTACTACGAGTGCGAGTTCATGGAGCTGGCGTGCCAGTGCCCGGCCGTGGTGTGCTGCCGCTGCGCGCCCACGCAGAAGGCGCAGATCGTGCGGCTGCTGCAGGAGAGGACGGGCAGGCTCACCTGTGCCGTGGGTGAGTGACCCCAGGGGGCGGGGCAGGCTCACCTGTGCCGTGGGTGAGTGACCCCAGGGGGCGGGGCAGGCTCACCTGTGCCGTGGGTGGGTGACCCCAGGGGGCAGAGAAGGCTCACCTGTGCCGTGGGTGAGTGACCCCAGGGGGTGGGGCAGGCTCACCTGTGCCATGGGTGAGTGACCCCAGGGGGCGGGGCAGGCAGGAATGGTGGCACGAGACATTGTTATTTGGGTTCTCTCCACTCTTGGACAGGGTTTTTATCTTGGGCAGTGAACCTGTGAGAAGGTTTCAGCTGTGGGGGGAAAATGTTCACAACCTTGTTTTGGATTAAATAAAACAAAAAACAACCTAAAGTAGAATTTTTTTTTTAGTGAATCCAATTATGTCATTGCTGCTACCTTGAAATGAAGTCCCTGAGCAGAAGGATCCAGGTTTTTACTTTGCTGCTGCAATGCCTGCCTTCTGGTGCAGAGTGTGTGTGTCAAATGTCGTCATTCCTGTTATTTTATGAGCACAAAAGAGATGAACTTAGAGAGGACCATCTTATACCAGTTTCAAAGGGGAAAGGCACATGAGGATCCTAAGCAGAGTTCAGATGCTTTAGGGAGTGGCTGCAGACACTGGAACTCTCCTTGTTGCCTTAGGTCAAGCTTCCCTTAAGCAGCTGTTACTCCAAAAGTAAATTGTAAATTTTTGGGGAGCAGTGGTTTTGTGGGATGGTGGAGAAGATGGTTGGAATTTTGCACGTGGAAATTCAGTGCTGAACTCCTCATCAGCCTTTCAGGTGGCATCTTTGCAAAACAGAGCTTGAACCTGGTCAGGTGAAGTGCCACTTAATCTGTGAGCTTTGTTTTAGCATTGTCCTATCTACAAGTGAGATACATCCATCACTGACCTGGGGTCTATTAAAACAAAACTTAACAATTTGAATTCATGATTTTTGTTTAAAATCTTCCTTTTGTTGATTGGGTCATTTCCTATAATATTCCAGTGTGGTGCAGATGACTTTGGTGGGGTTGAAGGTTGCCCTTGTTGCTTAACTCCCAGTTTTGTTTGTGCTCTGCCCTGCAGGTGATGGAGGGAATGATGTTAGCATGATTCAGGAGGCTGACTGTGGTGTTGGAGTTGAAGGAAAGGTGAGATTACCTCATGTTTAATGAGAATTTCTGTGGCCAGTTTTCAAGCAGCTCTTAAATGAATTCTCAGACATTTGTGCATGAAAGAGAACAAACTCCCACAAGAATCATCATCAGACCAGTAGTCCTGTCATGAGAAATAATTTGGCTATAAAGGAGACTACTGTTAAAGAGAGTTCAAATTCATTGCTTGGTTCTTGGCAGAATCCCTGAATTTGTGCCCTCATGGTTAGTTTTGGGGGGTGTTGGATGCCTCAGGTGCTGGAGTTCTAATTACACTGATCAGATATACCCTACATGCACAATTAAAAACTGCTCATATCAGTTTGCAAACCAAACTCAGGGTTAGAACCCTGGTTCCTGCCCCTGGAGCTGTGTGGATTGGCAGCAGCAGCCAGACTCTGCTTGCAGTGAGCCAAAATTGTGTGAACTTTTGAGACTGAGAATTTGTGTTCAGCACTGACTTGATAGGAGTGTCACGTTAACATGTGTGCTGTGGATCAGAATCCAGAGGTTGCTTGCAATTGGAGGCCAAGGTTCAAATGGGAATTCTCCTCATATTTTTGCTCTTTGCTTAAAACCCGCAGTGGAAGGAGAAACACTGAGGCAATGCTCTCCCTCTCCCAACATACTGCAAATATTCCTGGAAATTCTGTCAGTGACAACTCAATAATAACACGATATTCTTTGTTTCCAGTGCTGAAGTGATCTCACTGTGCTTTTCCTCGCTCTTGTTCCCAGGAAGGGAAGCAGGCATCGCTGGCAGCTGATTTCTCCATCACTCAGTTCAAGCACCTGGGTCGTTTGCTCATGGTCCATGGAAGGAACAGCTACAAGAGGTCTGCAGCCCTCAGCCAGTTTGTGATCCACAGGAGCCTCTGCATCAGCACCATGCAGGTAAATGGGCCAGGAGGGGCTTTCCAAAGACAGGTGAAGCCAAATCATAAAGGAAAGGTCCTGTGTCTCATTTGAAATGTTGCTGTTTCTTCTCCTGAAGATTTTCATGGGTTAGGGCTTGAGGTTGTTACTTTGGTATGAAAACACATGAGAAAATTCCTGGTATTGGACAAATACCAGCAACTGCTCCAAAGGACTAAAAAGGGTTGATATTCCATTAGTCTGTCTTCATTTCAGGAATGTTGCAGTTTGACCAGAGTGTATTTTTAAGCTGTTACTTTTATTGCAATATCTCAGTGCCTAAAAATCTCATTTCTTTTCTAGGCTGTTTTCTCATCAGTGTTTTACTTTGCTTCAGTTCCTCTCTACCAAGGCTTCCTCATCATTGGGTAAGAGCTCCCTTTTAATGAGGAAAACCTCTGCACAATTAACACTTCTGGGCTGATTAACATGCAAGCCATGCACGTCTCCACTCTGCTCACTGCTTCAGGAGCTGGATGTGAGCCTTGTCCCCTTCCCGTGCAGACACTTCCAGAAACCTTCCCAGCAGGGTGGTTTGTGATGGTTTGTCGTGTTTGTGAGCAGCCCATCCTCCAGGAACGTTCCTTTGATCCCTTTAAAAGCAGAGGGACAGTTGTTCTGGGCTGGTGTGTGCACAGCAGTGAGAGGCAGTGCCCAGCTCCTGGCAGTGCCAGCCCAACCTTAGCTCCTGTCCAGGAACTGTCTAAAACAGAGCATTGCAACTGTAATCCCACTATGACCTTTTATACTTGTGAGTGCATAATTTAAAAAACCCAGCAAATTCATCTCCATTCCCTTCTGATGCAAACAGACTCAACCCTGAGCTGTAGAGCAGACTTTGGGGTGGGCACAGCTCAGTCCTTGGCTCCACTGCAATATTTGAACCAGACACTTGTGTGTGAGTGTTCCTGATCAAAAATCACTCAAGAGGCAATCAATCAGAAGTCACAAAAAAGCAATCAACAGTCACATCAATCCTGATGGTTTTTTCCTACCTGCAAAACTCTGGTGTGCTCCATTTGCCAGTTTTTCTAATATGTACATTATTGGGCACTTAAAGAATATTGTATTTTATTTCTGGAGCCCAGCATTTGTTTGTTCATCTCCACCTGAGACAATTTACTGCTCTCCTGCCTTCTTCCCAGGTACTCCACAATTTACACCATGTTTCCTGTGTTTTCTCTTGTCCTGGACAAGGATGTGAAATCTGAAGTTGCAATGTTGTACCCAGAGCTCTACAAAGATCTTCTTAAGGTGTGGGAGACTCTTGTTTGTGTGTTTTGCTTTAAGGCCAGATCCTCATCTTCATTTGAAACTCTAAATGTGTAAAGTCAAATATCAGGCATTTCCAGGCAAAATTCTGTTCAAGTCAAATTTGAATCAACAGATAGAACCAGAATTCTTGGCAGTTGCTTATTGAATGCTGCATGAAATGCAATTTATTAAAAACGGCTGGGCAAGTAGAAGTTCCATTCTGTGGGAAATTCTAGGGATTTAATATTACCAATTTGTTCCATAATAAAGGGAAAACAGAAATTGTTGGGGATTTGGCACTGTCCTGAAGCCAGAAAAGGGAAGAGGGAAGGGATATGCTCATTTGTTGGAGGCAGGGGGTTATCCCAGAGATTCTTCAACAGGAATTTGACTGGAGCATGATCTAAAGGTTTGATTCCTGTGCCATTTTTGTAACTTTAGCATCTAAGTCAGGTCCTTCTCCTTAGACAAAGAAAACTTTATTTTATGTTTACCATAGAAATATCAGGAAGGTAAATCCTGTCTTAGGTTCCTTTTTAATTTTTTTTTTCTTCCTCCCTGGAAAATGTTTTGAATAACTGGGGTATGCAGCCTGGGAACATCTTTCTTGGTTGGAGAAAGGGTGGACTGAGTCTTCCCCAGATCCTTTCCCTCAAGGGTTCCTGTTAAACAGATACTCTGAGAAGCACAGCCTGTTTTTCCAGAGCCTCAATAAGTCTCCATCTGGTTTCACTTGGATGTTGTCTCTTATGTCATAAACCACTAATTCTTCAACCATCCTTAGGCCTGGTCTAAACATAGGGGGTTTTGTGCTGGTATAGCTGTGTTGGCTGGAGATGGTTTTTTAGAATCTATCTGCCTTCAATATGAGGGTGATTTGTGTGTGTCTAGAAATACAATATTAATGTATTGAGATGGATGTGTGTACACACATCTTCTATTTCACAGTACAGTGACTAAACTCCTGAGGCATCTTTGCCCTGAATTAATTGTGTGTGCAGAGAGGGCCAGGTTGTGCTGGGGGAGCCCTGAGCTCCCACAGCCCCTTCATGCACCCAGAAAAATGAGAATAAAGGGGCACTGCCTCAAGGCTGCTTGCTTAGTTTTGTTTATTTTTCCCAAATCATCTTCCAATTCTCTTATTAATTTTGAAGTTGATCAATAAGTGAATTTGCATAAAAGAAAACCCCAGTGGAGCTTTGTCTTTTTTTCCCCCCACCCAGGGACGACCGTTGTCATACAAAACGTTTTTAATCTGGGTCTTGATAAGCATTTATCAAGGTAAGAAATCAACTCCTGCTTGTGCTTTAGATGTTGCAGTGTGTGTGGCTATCTAAGTTTTGGTATTGCAGAAGTTAAGTAAGGCATGAAATGAATTTCCCAAAGTATCCTTGTGATGGTGAATATATATATATAATTTTTTTTTTTTTTGTCTCCCAAAATGTCGTTAGCGTTACCAAAGGAAAAAATGATCTGAACCCAAATATTGGCAGTAATTGGCCAACCCTGTGATGTAGAATTCAAACCATTGTGCCTCTTCCCATCAGAACCATCCACTGGAATACTCTGCAAGATCCTTGCACTGCTGTAGTTGCCTCATCTGTAAAGCAGAGCTCATGATTCTCCTGCCCCTTCTTTTGGGAAAAGTTCTCCAATCTATGATTTTGCAGGTTTTTGTCAACATGGAAAATGCAGCATCTGTAGCCTTCTGCATTTTATCCAGAAATGGAAGTGGCATTAGTAGTTCTGGTTGCTTCACAAGCATCTCTAACTGAGGGTCAGAGTCAAGCTCTTGTTCTTGGTCATATCTCATACACTCTAATTAGGCTGCTAAAGCAATTAAGTAAATGCCTTAATTACAATGGATTTTCAACAGTGGATGTAGTATTTTGGGTATATATCTAAGAAGGTATTTTCTTTCATTTTGCCTGTTCTTTTAATCAAGTACTCTCTAACTCCAATGTTCTCTATAAATATTAATCAGGGAGTTGTAGAAAACAGGTCAATAATATGGAGCTGAAAGCTCGAATAGCAAAATTCCCAGTTTTCCAGAACTCTTTATCAACAAGAGTCAGAATAAGGGGTCAAAATAAACAGGTAATTCTTACGGATTTAATTGATGTTGCCATCAGGGAGTGAATCTAGGAGTGTAAAATCTCTAGGGTTAGCTTTATGTCCTGAAACCTGTCACAGGAGTCCTGCAGCAGGGGTGCTGGATAACACCCTGGCAAAGCCAAGGCATGGAGAGAACACTCCCAAGTGGTGGGAGGCTGCAGCCAGGGGGTGATGCACAGGGGGAAAGATTCCTCCTTGAGCTGAGAGCACTCTCTGGTTCCAGGGTTTGGTTCGAGTGACTTCACCAGAGCTGTGCTGCAGGACCAGCAAACAGCAGCCAAACAACGGGGCCAGTTGCTAGCAGAGATGAGCCCGAGCAAAACTCGAGCAGTCAGAAGTCTGGAAAGTTCACAGCTGGGTTTGAACTCTGTGGCTGGAGCTGGGTTCCCTCGCAGGTTTTCCCTTCCTGAGTGATGGATGTTGGTGTGGATTACTCATGCTGCTCACTCACATGAGTTATTTGTGCAGGTGGCCTGGAGCGAGCCCTGGCCAGCCGGGAGGGAGAGGAGCACAAGCAATGCCTCGTTAGCAGGGCTTTAATGGGATTCTCCTCGGGGAGGTGGGAAGGGGAGAGACCTTGCAGTGCAAATTGAGGCTCACTCGTATCCACCGAGCTTTTCAGCACTTTGCTGCCTCTTGGCACCGAGGCAATGTGGTAGGACAGAGAAGAACTCGATATCTTTTAGCTTCTGAGTAGTGACCAAGTGCTTTTGTGGGAGGATAGAGTTTCATGATGTTAGAGATCTCCAGTTGCCAAAACAGCATGTATTAATTTCCTATCTCCATGTGTCTATGAGCATGATAGACTGTTAGAAAACTTTGGGTACCTCTGCTGTAACTTTTCCCTGTCTTCTCATCAGTTCTGTCTCCTAAATAGTAACTGATCCGTTGTCATTACATTCATCAGGTTTCATGAGAAACAGCCTCAGGATGGGATTGTTTCAGCCTTTCCAAGACCTAACTGTGGCTTTTAGAGCTGAGCCTGGTGTTGGACTGAAACAGTTCCATTCCCTTGCAGGTAGCATCATCATGTATGGAGCACTCCTGCTGTTCGAATCCGAATTTGTGCACATTGTTGCCATTTCCTTCACCTCCCTGATTCTCACCGAGCTGCTGATGGTGGCCCTGACGATCCAGACGTGGCACTGGCTGATGATCGTGGCTGAGCTGCTCAGCCTCTCCTGCTACATCGCTTCCCTGGTCTTCCTGCACGAGTTCATTGGTGAGGTGTAATGCTCTCCTCCAGCCACCTCAGGGCTGGCTGGTAACAGCATGAGCTGAGCTAAAGGCACAGTGACATGGTACCACAGCGAGCTCTGTGTGGTTTAAGGCATTTGGAAGATATTTTATGGTTGCTTCCCACAGCAAAATGCTAGAGAGAAGGTAAAGGTGGTCAGCAGAGTGTGCTGCCCAGTGAATCTTATCCATTCTTTGAGCTCCAGCACATGTCAGCTGTCTCATGTAGCAGTGACCTTTATTTCCATATGGGAATTTTGGAAGATTGAAATTTCTGCTGTTGGGTTGAAAGTTTTGGTCTTTTAAACGGGCTGAAGGAGCTGCCTCCTAAAACTTACCTTATTTTATCTGTTTATTGGCACCATTCTCTTATGGGTTTGGTTGTTGGTGGTGTTTAAGTTGCCTCAAGCAGAACTAATCCTATTCCTTGGCTAGAGGAAAAAGGGTGAGGAGCTCCAGATTCCCCCAGTAATTGTTGAGTTGCAAGTATCAGACCCATGGGCTTGTTCCAGTGTTCGTTCAGGAACCACAAGATGTCACTGCTTCTTCCATAAAGCTCTTTCCTAGCTGAAGACAACAGGGATAACTTCCCCCCTGGCTGGATCTGTCCCTTGCATGTGGTTATACCAGTTCCATTTGGAGCGATGCTTTAACTCTCCTGGTGAAGATTCTGAGGTGTTCTGAGTCAGGAGCTGTTTGCTGGGCTCAGCCCAGCAGCAGAGGCAGCTCCCAGGGTGGGAGGGCAGTGCTTGGCAGGGCCAGGGGGATATCCCTGTCCAGGTGGGGTTACCTGTGAGAGCCACATTCCCTACACCCACTGCTCAGCACATCTCTGCACCTTCTGGGGAGGAGGAGTGAGGAGCCAGGTATCATGTGAGCTCTGAACGTGGAGGTGGGGCAGTTTCAGGAATTGTAAAATCACAGAATGGCCTGAGTTGGAAGGGAGCTTAAAGCTGAGCTAGTTCCAGCCCTGTGCCATGGGCAGGAGGGGGCAGTGGGAGATGGAGCTGCTTTTCTGCTCCCCAGAGAGTCCTTCCCACGTTTGTGACTCGGTGCTGGTTTCTCCACACAGATGTTTACTTCATTGCCACCCTGTCGTTCCTGTGGAAGGTCACTGCCATCACCCTGGTGAGCTGCCTGCCCCTCTACGTCCTCAAGTACCTGAGACGGAGGTTTTCTCCCCCCAGCTACTCGAAGCTCACGTCCTAGGGCTGCTCCTGGCACCAGACACACCTTGCCCAGGGCCCAGAGACAAAGCCCAGCTGTCCCAGAACAAACACCCCCCGTGGTAAAATCTGTTACCTGCTGCTCCAGTGAGAGACTCCCAGCCTGCCCTGGACAGGAACCAACGCCAGCAGGGAGTGTTTGGAGGGTGGAGGCTCTGAGTTCATCCAGTTCTTGGCACTTTTGTCCTTCTTCACTGGGGTCAGATGCACGGAGCTGTGATGGCAATGGGTTTCTCTTGCATGGTTCAAAGTCTGTGGAAGCTGCTACCTGACCTTGGGACTTACATTTGACAATTTACAGTGAATTTTTTTAAGTGTCTGCGCTGTTCTTTGCATTGTGTTATGGGGTTTTTTTTTATGTTATTTGTCTTTTTGGTTCAAGTAGTTACATTCTTTTTACATCTTGGAAATCCCTTAATGTAGGTGATGCACTACAGTGCTGACAGCTGATTCCTGATTTATGGCTTGTTGTTTCCATAATGGGGCTCCAGCCTGTCGGATCTACACACACTGGAGAGAGAATCTGAGCGTGTCTGAGATTTTCCTTCGTTGAAATGTGGTCACCCCAGTGATTTTGGAGGTATCCAGCCATTGATAAAGACAGTGAAGTGGTAGCTCAAAACCAGAGAATTCAGTTTTGTTTAGCTTTTGTGCTTCCTGTTAAAAGGAGCCGGTGACATAATAGTTTTACTCTGTATTTATTTGTGTAGCAGAAAATTATCTAAACTAAAGCAAATCCTCTTTGGAACAGAACTTTGCAGTTGATCATCCTTGAAATGTGTCGACAACGTGAGAAGAGACTCGTACTGTTCTGCAGACAATGTGGCAGACGTGTCTTGAATCCTTGGAGACTGAAAGGAGAGGTCACAGAGCTGCTACTCCTCACAGCTCCATGAAATCTGTTTCCTGTTAGTGTGAAACTTTTGAGGATGAGCTGCAAATAAGCAGAGGCACTCCTAGGTGGGTGCTTTAATGACATGCTCCCTGCAGAGAGGCAGTTTTTGGAACCTTGCACTTGCTTGGCTCTAAAAAGCAAACCTGAATCACAGGAGTGGGTTCATACAAAGGCATTAGGTTGTGTGCAGAGCAAATTTGTGCATTTTTAATTTCCAAAAATCAAACTCAGTGAGTTCTGTCATTATTATAAACTTTGGTCCACATTATAATATCATGAGGAGAGCAACACATGCTTGGGCTTCTCAGCAAAAGGACAGAGACTTGCAGGGACTTTTAGAGCTGGGTTGGTGCATCAAACACCCTGAGCTCTTCCTGGCAGCCATCCTTGTGTGAGGCTCTTCAGACTGTGCTAAGTCAGTTGTTTGCTGTCTCCTTCCACATGAGAGAAACCATGGGCAGAGCTGGCACTGCCTGGTGCTGTTGTTCCTTGGCTGCACAGGAGGGAAAGAGCCCAGAGCCTGAGCTCCTGTCCTAAATCAGAGCCTGAGCTCCTGTCCTAAATCAGAGCCCAGAGCCTGACTCCTGTCCCAAATCAGAGCCTGAGCTCCTGTCCCAAATCAGAGCCTGAGCTCCTGTCCTAAATCAGAGCCTGACTCCTGTCCCAAATCAGAGCCTGAGCTCCTGTCCCAAATCAGAGCCTGACTCCTGTCCCAAATCAGAGCCTGAGCTCCTGCCTCAAGTCAGAGCCTGAGCTCCTGTCCCCAATCAGAGCCCAGAGCCTGAGCTCCTGTCCTAAATCAGAGCCTGAGCTCCTGTCCTAAATCAGAGCCTGAGCTCCTGTCCCCAGTCAGAGCCCAGAGCCTGAGCTCAGTCTCCTGTCCTAAATCAGAGCCTGAGCTCCCTTCTCAGAGCTGGGCTCACAGCCTCCTGTGCATTAATGCCATTTTGCCAGAAAAATCCTTAATATTGTCTTCATCATGACTGGATATTTTTGGCTGTGCCACTGTTCTGGAGTCCCCAGACAGCATTTCACAGAATCATGGAATGGTTTGGGTTGGAAGGGACCTTAAAGCCCATCCAGTGCCCCCCCTGCCATGGCAGGGACACCTCCCACTGTCCCAGGCTGCACCAAGCCCAATGTCCAGCCTGGCCTTGGGCACTGCCAGGGATCCAGGGGCAGCCACAGCTTCTCTGGGCACCCTGTGCCAGGGCTGCCCACCCTCAAAGGGCAGAATTTCTTCTCAATATCCCATCTAATTTGCTTTCACTAGTTTAAGTGCAAGAACCAAGAGTTCCTTTTGGCCCCAGGTGGTGACTGAGCAGCTCTGTCCCTCTCTCCTGTGTGTTGGTAGCTCAATGTCCTGCAACAGCAACAGTGCCAAGCTACTGAGTGTAAATATTTGAGGCATATAAATGGTAGAATTCACTGTTTCCTCAAGTCAATACAGTTTACACTGAGTGGACCATATTTGCAAACTATTAGCTTACACCAAGAAAGGGAGTGAACTGTGATTTCATCTGTATTTATTGAATCATAGGTTTAGTAGCATATTTAGTAGAGTTATAGTGATCTATAGCTGTGTGTTGGGGTGTGGATTGTGTTCTTTGCAGCTCATGTTTTTCCACAAGGTAGTAAATCCAGGAAGCCATTTCTGCCTGGATATACACTACATTTTTTCAAAGCAGTCAGAGACTAAAACTGCCATCTAGCAAACAGCAGGAAAGAGGAACACTTCTGTTTTTCAAGTTTAGCACTTTATGTTTGCAGCAACTCTTAAGTTATTTAAAAATGTTTTTAAAAGCAAAATTTAATACACATGTTCCTATTTAATGTACATTAAAATAAATGGATTCTCTGCTGGAAATTTCATCTTTTCCTCTAGTATGCTCATAATTTGTGGAGTGAAGCATTGTTTTCTTCTTCTGTGTAGTATCTTGTTTGTGGCCTTAGTGTCCTTCCTATAGCTTTTCTGTGTGGGTTATGTGCTGCAGCAGTTCATGTGTGACTTGTGTGCTTTGGGGCTGCTCCAGGTGATTTCCCTGGGTGCCAGTGTGAGTCTCACTGTGCTCCTGTTGCCCCTGGCTGTGAACACCCCGTGCTGAGCTGCTGCAGGGTGAGGTTGTGTGGCACACACTGTTCTCTTCCTGCACCTGTGCAGTAATTCCAGGTGTGTCACAGCCCTGTCCATCCCCTAACTCTGCATTTCTCTCCTCCACAGAGCTTCTGTGCACACATTTGCTTAGCTCAGCTCGTGGTGCAGTGGAAACCCAACGTTCTGTGTTCAGCAGCAGCAGCTTCAGCCTGTGCAGGGTGTGCTCAGAGCTGGCTGGGGGTGGTCAGGACCATCCCTATGTCCCCATGAGGAAAATTAAGAGTGCAGTTGGATAAAGTAAATCTCTGACTTGGGAGACTGTTTATTGAAAGCAGTGACAAACGATCCCTCAGATCACTGACCACCTATGGAAGCGTTTCTTTTAGATTCTATAGGACACAGATGCCCTTTTTAATGACTAACCTTCTTTTTGGTATAAAGTAGTTATTGCAAATATTAAATTTGGCTGGGGGGTGGTCAGGACCATCCCTGTGTCCCCAAGGTCAGAGCTGGCTGGGGGTGGTCAGGACCATCCCTGTGTCCCCTCGAGCTCAGGGCTGTGCTGGGAGCTGCACCAGAGATGTTTTCTGTCCCATTCAAAGCCCAGGGCAGCCTCTCCCTCTGGAGCTGCCAGGGAGGTGCTGGAGCTGGGCTGGGTTTGTCAGGGAGCCCCAGGTCAGAGGGGGAGCCCTCAAGCTGCTCTCTGGGGTTTCTGTGTCAGCAAACTTCTGCAGCTCTGCTGCACCATCCCCTGATTTGCTCTGCCCCAGGGGTGTGACCCCTGCCTTGTGCAGTCCCAGCTGCTCCTGTGGGGTTGGGCTCATCCCACAGCACAGTGCCCACTTCAGCAGGAGCTGCACAGGCCCTTTATTTATCATTAGTTATTCCATAAGTGTGAAACTCTATGATTTGCATGAAATCCTGTGGTTCACAGCTTTGCCAATATGGTCCATTACTACTGCCTACAACAACTCGTGTACTTCTATGCCTTTGAGAACATTTTTAATTGTTAAAATTGTTTTAAAAATCAATGTTAATTTAATTTTTAATGGGGAAATGGATTCTGGTGTCAAAATGGTATTTACTGTGATGCTGATGTTTTGTACCTGTCATCCAGCTAAACAACCTGTAAATACTCCTGAGTCAAGAGAAATACGAATGCCAATTATTTATTGTTCTGTGGAGTTACATGTGGCAGATGTGTAAGAACTTCAAAGGGAATGTTGTAAAACAAGGTGGAAAAAATAAATTTTATGCAACTTCTTTATTTCACTCCTGTGTGATGCAGCTGGTTAGTCCTGACATGATCAGTCCCAGATGTGTGGGAATTGCCAGGATATGGAGGAGCTGTGCTGTGGGCCTTTAACCTGTGTGTGGGAAATGCACAAGGAGAAGGAAAATCCAAGAAATGATCAGAGCTGCTTCATTCAGTTCTTCTAGAGCCAGTTCTGGTTTTAACAGGGGTGGTCATTGCTGCTGGCAGCCACTGCTGGGAATGAGGAGGGAATTTTCATTGGAACACAGATATATCCTGCCCTGGGAAGAGCAGTGATGCAAGAGCATTAGGAACAGCTATTTTGGGAATGCTCTCATCCCTTGGACATTTGATTCAGCGAGTGGCTCAGCACGAGAGCAGTCCCAGGGTCAGGAGCAGGGGGAGAGGCAGGATTTAACACTGAATATTCTCCACAGGGGAAATGTCAATAATGTTGAGTACAAACACAGTACAGCAAATTTCTACCAAAAGATGTAATAGAGCTATAAACACTCTTTAAAAACAGAAAGAAAATTAAGAGTGCAGTTGGATAAAGTAAATCTCTGACTTGGGAGACTGTTTATTGAAAGCAGTGACAAATTATCCCTCAGATCACTGACCATCTATGGAAGGGTTTCTTTTAGATTCTATAGGACACAGATGTCCCTTTTAATGACTAACCTTTTTTTTGTATAAAGTAGTTAATGCAAATATTAAATAAGCCATTTTTGTGATGTTTGCACACATCAAATGGATGGTGGTGACTCCAGAAATCACAGGAACAGACTTTGCTCCCAAGTGTTACCAATTTCCCACTCTAAATGGGTTACATAAGTCCTGGTTAGTGGTTCCTTTAATTTTTGGATGGTTTCTTTTTAATGGTGAAATGTGTAATTAAAAAAAGCTAGAAATAGTTTTTCTAAACTCATTCTGGAAGGGAAGGAGAATTTCAGCAATTTTTTTTTTCACCCAAACATTGCATAATAGTAGAAATGTCAAAGATTTCCATGGGGTTTCATTTCATTCTTCATCTGGCTGTGGTCATGCAAGAAGTTTGAGCACTGCAGGGGCTGGCAGATTTTTGGAGGATCACACATCCTGGGCTGGTTTTCAGCCTGGGCTTTACCAAAGAATGCCAGTGGCCTTGTTTTTCAGATTGTGGTTGTATTGTACACTGGTGTGTCTCTGTTTTTCCCTTTTTTCTGAGAAGAAAGAATAGGTGCTGGCTGGAATTGGGTGTCTCACTCTGGCCCTGAGCCTGATGGAGCTGTGGAGGCTTCCCTGCACCATGAACCATTTGGAGAGGGGAAAACCTCATTGACCTGCTCTGTTTTCACCTTCTGAGGGCTCAAGCCACGACACCTGCCACTGCCCCTTCTCCCCTGCATTGCTGTGGCATTAAACATTGTCTTACATCTTCACCAGAGAGGGGGAACTGCTCCTGTTCCCTTCCCCAGGTAGGAGATGGGGCCAGACAGAACCAGTGGGCTGGGCTGGCCCCACAGGCAGAAAGCACAAAAATGTTTTTGTTTTGATGATTGGAATATCTCAGCACCTTAAACATGGGAGTCACTTAGAGGAAAGTTTCTTCTTCCACAGAGAATTCAGAGGTCTGGTTTTAAATGAGAAATGTGATTGCAGGCTTTAAAAATTGGGAGTGTTGATAAACCCCAACCCAAACATTTCAGTGGATTCTCTTCTGTCTCCTTCTGGAACTGCAGATCCAAATCACACTCGTGCTGAATGTTAAATGCCAGTGCCTGTGGGAGCTGTGAGAATGAGGGGAGCAGCAGGGAAGGCACCTGTGCAACTGCACAGGAAATCCAGGAAAGGCTGGAGTGTGAGTGACACTCACACTGTGCTGCTCCAGGGCAGCTCCAAAGCTGACACTGGAGTGCCTTTGGCCAGGAGCATTTGGTGGCCTGAAAACTCTCTGGGTGCTCTGGGGCTCTCTGGGTTACACATTGCATCTCTGAATGTTGCTGTAATTAAAGTTAGAGATGATGAGCATCTTGCAGGATCAGGCTGTGAGAATGTCCTTCCCTCTGCTGCTCTCCCTCCCTTCGTGGCCCAAGACCTGAGTGGGTTACAAAAAAGGGCTTTGAAATCTCTGCAATCCCTCTTTAAAGCCTCCTGCTCTTGGCTTGCTGGAATTGTCCACGTAAGGCAGAATTTTGTCTGCTCTTCAGATTCCCTCAGAAAGGAGTAACAAGAACAATCTGTGCAAAAGAATTTAACGCAGTAAAGATGGGGGTAATAGTCATTCTCATTTGTCCTTTTATGTGAAACAGATTTTATTTTAAATGTACACTCTGAGTAGCTTAACCATCTCCAGAGAGTTGTTTACCAGGGTAAGAGCAGAGTTGCCCAGGGATAAGTGGAGAGCAGGAGTGGGGGTGAGTGGGCTGTGCTGAGTGGTTGTGCTCAGCCAGCTCAGGAGCACCCTGAGCACACCTTGGTGGCACTGGGACACGGGCATGTCCTGCCCTGTGCTCTTGGCAGGCTCCAGACTGACTCATGTGCTTCACATCTGCTCCAAAGAGCTGTGCTGGCGTTTCTGTGCCTGTCCTGGGCTGCCTCTGCTGGCTTTGAAATCACCTCAGATTCCTTTTGTACAGAGGCCACCAGCCTGTGACAAAGAGTGATGGAGACTGCTGTTGACCAGGCATTAAATAAATGCCCTGTAATGGTTTCACTGAAGCATTTCCCTGCTCCAGCAGCCGTGGTGTCACTGTCATGGGGAGAAACAATTCTCAGGAAAGCTCTGGGAAAGCAAGGGGTGGTGCCCAGAGAGGCAGAACTCCTCTGCACCTGTGTAAATCTGAGATTCGAGTTTGGAGTAAAAAGGCACATTTATAAGGATCAGCATTCCCTCTGTCAGATATTAATACCTGATCTTTCCTAGAGATGCTCCAGAAGACAAATCCTCAGAGTGAAATCTCTATTTTCAGCACTGACATGAGGAGAGGAGCTTCCCAAAGCAGGTGGGGCGTGAGCACAGGTTGGTGTAAAGGAACAGGTCACACTCACCCACCCCTCTTACAACCCTCAGGGTTTGCTCCAGCCCCAGCTGAATTCTTGCTCATTACTGAAGTGTGGAACTAATTCTTACAAGTGCCATGCTCTCCATAAATTGCCTTCAAAAGAAAGAAACCTCTTGTGTTTCACACGTGAGTGACAACCATTTCCTTGTGATCTCCCCCAGCAGGAGCCAGGCAGAGCTGATTTATTTCACACAGCCCCAGCCCATCCCTCTGCAGCCCCGAAGAGCAGAATGCACAAAGCCCTGGCTGGAAGCAGAGCCTGGAGCACAGATCAGGTGTTAACGTGCAATAAAAAGCTGACACGCTTGGCTGAGCTGGGATGGCAGAGCCCAGCCCTTTAGGCCTGACCTAAAGCAGAGGTTTAGGAGGTGGCAGGTAAGGACTAATTATGGACCCTGCACTCCATCATGGGCTGGGCTGTCAGCTCAGCTCAGGGACTGGAGTGCCTACGGTCACACTGGGGGCTCCCTGCCCCTCTCACAACTGTGCAGTGTGCTCCCAGAGAAACATGGGGAGTAAATCTGAGGTGCTGAAAGAAATACTGCAGCAGGAATTACACTGTGGGCAAGGTTTTATATGTGTTGGGGTGAATTAATGAATGGGGTTGGGGTTTTTTGGAAAGGAAAAAAAAACACAACAAACTTTGTGCACAAATACATAGTTTAAAATATATTCTCTTTCAAACGCCAGCTATTTTAACAACAGTGTAAATCAGATTTTACAGACCACATATTTCAAGTATGAAGTTCATTAAATGTGTGAAATTCTAGATTAGCTGCCGGGTGTGGCCAGAGCCCCAGTAATGAATTGTAAATTCTGTTCAGGATATAATATCAGATTCCCTTGCCCTGGCTCTGATATGAAAGGACTAAAGCCACCTTTAAAACAGTCATAACCTTTCTTTATTATCTTTATTTAGTTTAGCCATCATATGATATAATGAATGACTGCATCAGTGTTTCCATCCTGAACCTAATGCACAGGTGTTTAACTTCATTAATTTGTGGGTTTATTATTATTAAACCAACTTATGTCTCAATGTTACTGAAATTAATGCTATCAATTTATACACATTTTGCCAGTGCCCTGATAGGGAGTAGTTGGCTGGCTTTAGATTCAATAATATCACTCTAAACTACAATTCCCTCTGAATTTGTGTGTGAAAAAAATCGATTAATTAATGATGCTGTTCTCATTCCATAAACCCTTCCATGAACTGGGAGCAAGGTACCAAAGGGAACAGATCTTTCCTTGTGCTGGTGTATGCAGTGACATTTGGGGACAGATCTCAGTGGTGTCCAGCTGCACTGGCCAGAGCAGGCAGGACACAAATCCAGGTGTTCTGTGCCCCAGGGATGGGCACTGGCCACAGCAGGCAGGACACAAATCCAGGTGTTCTGTGCCCCACTGGCCAGAGCAGCTCCAGGGATGCTGTGGGTGGATCCAGCTGTGCCTCTGGACCTGCACAGCCTGGCCTTGGTGTTTCTTCCTCTCCCTTTCCCTCCTGCACTATCCAAAGGGAAGGAGGTTCACAAGCCAGTTCTAATCTTGATATAACCAATAATGGGAATTTTCCAGGTAGCTGGGCCTGAAAATCCAGGGCTAAGTAGAAGAATTGGCATCTCTCACTTGTGGCTGTTGGCTGGAGATCTCCTCCTCCCCAAGCAGAATTTTCAATTGTAGATGAAAAGCGAGTTCTGATTTGGAGGAAACTGCAGCAGTTCTGGTTCCAGACCCGGAGAGCTCTGTGTGGGTGGGACCCCCAGTGGAGCTCAGTGCCAGATCAGCCCGTCTGTAACTCAGGTGAGCGAACACCATTCAGACATTGTTATTTAGACAAGGGCACGGCGGGGAACGAGCCTGGGGCGGTGCCGAGCTCTGGGGATGCTGCGGGGCTGCTGGGGAAGGGCGGGGAGGGGAAGAATCGCAGGAGCCGGGCACTGCTGGGGCAGCCCGAGGGTGGGAATCCTGCTGAGCCCCCCTGAGCACGGCAGGGACTGGGGAGGCTGCTCCGGGAGCCTCGTGTGCCAGGGAGAGCAGTATTTACTTTGGAAGGGCCAGCAGCTTTTGTCAGAAATACTTATTGTTGCCGTGAGACTGAAATACCTTTTGCAAGTGGAAAACAGAGATGTCTCCATGAAGTCTCTGATGATAAAATCCAGGCAGCTGCCCCGATGGCCTGAGAGCACATCCTCAGGAAGCCTTGATGCCTTATCTCCTAAAGAGCATGAGAAATAATAATAATTTTAAAAAATAATCGGTTTTATTGCCAAATGCCTGCGTGGAGCCGGGCAGGGAGGCTCATCCTCCGGCAGGGCGATGCTGTGCGCGGCTGCCAGGGGAAGTCAGGGACCTCCCCCGGGGCAGAGACCCCCGAACCCCGGCTCCCCCCGAGCCCCCCGGGCCGGCTGCGGCTCTCCCCGCCGGGCACGGAGCTCCCTGCTCGGCTTCCTGGGCTGCGAGCTGTTCCCGGGACAAACTCAGCCTCCAAATCCATCCCCGAGCCAGGGAGCTGCTCGGGTCGGGGCCAGCAGATGCAGCTCTGCCCTGGCCCCCAAGCCAGGGATGCGCTGGGCACATCCCAGAGGATGCCATGGGCACGGGGTCGGTTTTTGGGGGGTAGGGATGCAGTCCAGAATGTGCCCCTAAAAGGAAGAGGAAGTATTCTCCTAAAGAGGGAATAAATAGCTAAAAATATTAGCTATTAATAGCTCCTTAGCTCCAAAAATAAAATCCCTTAGTGATACCAAAATAAGAAAGCAAAGGAAAGTCGGAGGTATTTGGCCTTCCTTTGAAAAAGGAAGCTAAAAATAACTATATATATATAAAAATCCCTCGTTTCTAGGGAAAGTCTCTGCCCCCGCATCCAGCTTGCACTGTTATATAAGACTTGAACTACATCCCCCTCTCCTCCGCGGCCGCTCACAACGCGCTGGAGCCGCGGCCAGAAGGAGAAAGGTTCCGTCAGGAAAGTTTAACTCAGCGGGGAAGCTGCAGCCAGTGGAGGACACGATTCTCTCGCTGAACTCTCCAAAAGCCTTGGAAATCTTACAGTTGTGTCATATGCTGGTTTGGGGAATGCTAGTCCGGAGGCAGCCGCCAGTCCTCTTTCACTTCTTTATTTATTTATTTTCTTTCTTTTTTTTTTTCGCGTTGCACTGAGTTTAATTTGGGTAGCAGGATTCAGCAGTTTTAGGTTGGAAAAAACTTAGTGGAAGAAGATATTTTAGGCAAAGCCTGTCATGTGAACTAGCGGGAGCCGATCAAACCGAGCTATTAAAAGAAAGACATTGTATTTTTAAACAGCCTAGGGCAGCCAACCTGAGTGCCCAGAACCCGCGGCAGCTCCGCGTGGGAGGAGGCCGAGCTTTCCGTCGGGGTGGCCCATTCTCCGCTCGCCCCGGGATCCCCTTGGCACGGCCAGGTGCCCTCGGCCCCCCCGCCTTGTGGGTTCCCCCGCTCGCCCCCAGTTTGCCCCTTCCCAGCTCTGCTTCATCGCCTGAAGCCCCGTCCCGGGTGCTCCCTGCGCTCCCAGTGCAATCCTCACAGGGATGCTGGGGGCACTGGGCAGAGCTGCAGCGAGGAGCTGGGGCGGCGGGGGTGGAAGATGCGTTAATTACTTATTTCTCCCGACTAGAAATTAATTAAAATCGTTTTGCTCTCCAAGCAAAGCAGCAGCTCTGAGAAACCTCAGTTTCTCTTAACTGTTCCCAAGCAGGAATCTGGTGATTCCGATTCTGCTGCCGCCGGCGGTGGATGCGCTCGGAGCCGGCGGGGAGCTCAGGTGTGACACCTGTACCGGGGGATGCGGGGAGCTCAGGTGTGACACCTGTACCGGGGATTGCAGGGAGCTCAGGTGTGACACCTGTACCGGGGGATGCGGGGAGCTCAGGTGTGACACCTGTACCAGGGGATGCGGGGAGCTCAGGTGTGACACCTGTGCCGGGGATTGCAGGGAGCTCAGGTGTGATACCTGTACTGGGGATTGCAGGGAGCTCAGGTGTGACACCTGTACCGGGGGATGCGGGGAGCTCAGGTGTGACACCTGTACCGGGGGATGCGGCGGGGGGGGGTGTCTCAGGTGTGACACCTGTGCCGGGGGATGCCGGGTCCGCCTGCCGGGCAGTGCCGCGGTTTTACGGGACCTCTCGCACTGCTTTAAAGCCGCTCGTGGGGCGGGCTGTGGACGGGAAAAGCCTCCAGGTACGAGCCCGAGGGCCAGGTGCAACTTTTCGGCCCTTCCCCTCCATCCCATGGCTCAGGCAGGAGCATCCTCAGGGAGAGCGGCTCAGCCCTGCGGGCCGGGGAGGAAAAGGCTCCCGAGAGCCGAGGGGTGCGAGGGGGTCTCGCTGCGGGGGTCGGGGGCAGCTGTGGCCAGCGGGGTCCCCGGGCCGGGGCTCCCCCGCTCCCCGGTTACATAACGGAAGGTATTTCCTCCCCGACGTGTCCAAAGATGACAAAGGATAGGAAAGTGAGGTGCGCTGAGTTTCCCTGGGCCGCCTGCAGTTGCTAGCCTGCAGGACAACAAACCCGAGCAGCAGAAAGTTTGATTGCGATACCTCCTTCGAGTCGATTTGGGGAGCGAGGGAGTGAAAAATGGAAATGCTGGGCGGGTGCCAGGCAGCGCTGCCGTGACTCACCGGGGCTCCGCTGACCCCGGCGCTCTCCCCGAGGGGCGCAGAGCTGCCACCCTCCCCGGAGAATCGCTCATGAGCGTGAGCTCTTCATCCCTGCAGGACAGAGCTCTGTGCAAGTGCAGCCGCACGGAGCCACCGAGCCCAGCGCCGCAGCGAGAGGCAGATGCTCCTCTCCTTACACCCCAGTGAAACCCATACATTGTGAGACAGCCGCAGTTCATGACATCCCCGGCTTTATTTTCCTGTTTTCTTTTGCTTTATTTTCCTGTTTATACATAGGACATGTAAACACACGCGGGTTGTCTTGGTTTCGGAGGCTTCCTTGGCTATTTCATTCTTGCTAAGCTCCACGTGTATCAGTGGAAATCCATGGGGTTGCTCCTCTCCTAAATTGATCTAAAATTAGGAACAGAGAGAGGTCTGTGAAATGCCACTAAACAAACTCACCGATTCTTAATTTTTCTTTTCGTCTTTGTATGAAGAATTGAGCCAGTGGTAATTAGAAGCCAAAACCTGTGCCAGTAACAAGATGGGTATTAATAGAGTGCTGCTGAATTTAAAAGACATAAATATAAGCTGGGGACTTCGCTTTTCTGAATGATTTATTCAAAGGTAAAAGCAGCAGCAGCCTGAGCTTGTCTCTGCTGGGAAGAAGGAAAACTTCTGCACAGAAGCCCCGTTGCTTTGAAAGGCTTTGCAGTTCCTGCAAGTTTTGTTTAAAAAGCACACACTGGGATTCTTAACATCATCCATATTTCTTTCTTACTCGCTCTCTAACTTTCTGCTCAACAATTAAGTGCTTGTGCTGCAGACTGAGAAAGCCGCAGAGCTGCCTTGGCCCGGAGCTGGGAGACGTCATGGATTCCTGAGTGTGAAGTTGCAGGAAAGCCCTCAGTTTGGGAGATGGAGGCGATCCAGGGGTTTCCATGGCACTGGGATAAACAGGAGGAAACAGTGAGGGAATCCCGTTATTTTACAGCATTCAAAGACTATAAACACTCGGAGCAGGGAAGGAAGTGGCCTTTCCCTCTCTAGTAACCCTCATCTCAGAGCAGAGAACTGACTTCACTTCAGGAACACGCTCAGCCCAGCTCGGATCCCTCTGTGCACCTCCAAACACTTACTGAGGAGGCGAGCAAGAGGGGTTCCCTCTGTCCGGGCAGCACTGGTTGAAGATGGTTTAAAGGAGATTTTAATTTTTTTTCTTTTTTTTTTCATTTTTTTTTTTTTCTGCTATAGATTTTTTTTTTTTAAATTCCTGATGCAGCGAGAAACTGCCTGCAGGCTGGTACACTACCACCACATCATGAGGTCTATGGATCAAGGTAGGGTGTGAGCGCTGCCTGCCTGGGTGCTGTGTGCGTGTCC
>JAOTQP010000841.1:13873766-13895043 GCA_026413545.1 Cichladusa arquata
GGGGTGCCTGGGGGTACGGGGGGTGCGGGGGGTACCGGGGGGTACGGGGGGTGCTCGGGGTGCTGCCCGGGCCCTGCTGCGGGCGGGGGTCGGGGCTGCGGGAGGAGGCAAGAGTTAAAGCGCAGCCAGAGGAGGAGCCAGCCCCGCTGTCAGCCCCGTGCCACCATCCCCTCCGCAGCCGCCCGGGGACAGGGGCAGCCTTCCGGGGATGCTGCGGCTCCCTCGGGCATCCTCCGAGGGCAGGGCAGGGCAGGGCGTGCGGAGGCGGAGGGGCTCGGGCTCGCACGGAGCGGGGCACGGAGCGCCTCTGCGGGCGATGCTGGGCTGGAGGCTCCGGGCACGGCCGTGCGGGGCTCTGCGGGGCTCTGCGGGGCCGGGCGGAGGATGCTCGGTGCGGGGGAAGCGCTCTCCGCCCGCAGCCCCGATCCTGCACCGCGCCCGGGGAGCGGCGAGCTGGGCTGTGACAGCGCTGCCGGTGCGGGGAGAACGGGGAGAAGGGACAGGAGGGACAGGAGGTGCAGAAGGGACAGGAGGTGCAGAAGGGGCAGGAGGGACAGGAGGCGCAGCGGGGAAGGAGGGAAGCGCTCTTCCATCCGGCCGCTCCATCCCCGGCTCCCGCCCGCGCTGGCAGCGCCGCTCGGCCGCTGAGTCAGAGCCGGAGGCTGAGCGGCTCCGGGGGACGCGGCACCGCTGCCTTTGAGGGGCCTTGGGAGCCGCTGTTTGTTTTCTCCTGCCGGGGAGAGCTCCCCGGGCACCTGCCAAAACACACTCGTTAACACCTACACCCAGAGGGGATCATCCGAGAGCTCCGAGTCTCGGACAAGCCAATGGAAAGGCTCTTGAGTGGCTTTATACCGCCTTAGGATCAGGCCATTGCCCTGCCTCGTGTCTCCTCGGCTTTCTCCAGACAGAACTCCCTCTCTCCTGAGCGCTCCAGCTGCTCTTAGTCACTCTCACAACAGCCGGTGGAAGTTATTTTGCTGCAGAGCAGCGAAGGGGATGAGGAGGCTCCGTGCTGCTGTCAGTGATCTCACCTGCTGCAGGACAGGGACAGCAGTGCATCAAAGCACGGGGCAGCACCACAACCCCTCCCGGTGCTGGGCAGCTCTGCCTTCCCCAGCCCAGAATGAAAAAAAAAATTTATTTCTTTTATTTCCAGATGGAATATTTGAGACCTCAGTAGCCAGTGGAGCAGTGCAATCAGTGCACGACAGAGCCTTGAGCTGCTCCAGAAGGAAAATGCTCCTGGGTCCCAGAATGTGTTTTTGCCTTGTGCAGATTCCTGCTCCTGTCAGTGCTGCAGGGGTGATCAGAGCAGTCTCTGCCCCAGACTTGTCTTTGTCAAGGCTGCTCCCAACATTTCCACAAGGAAAAAGCAGCACAAAACTGCAAGGGGTTAATAACACATGGCACTTTTGGGATCAGTCTCTGCCTTCGGGAGGATTCCTGCACCCACAACAAAGTGTTAGAGTCTTACTAATGCAGGGTGTGTAAATGATGATGTGTTAATAATTTTAAGCTCTTATTCCCTTTTATGATTGGAGCAGGCTCAGGATGAGGAATGAAGGCTCTGCACAAACACCCTGCCAGCAAAAAGCTGCTTTGGTGCTTTTGCTCCCCAGTCTGGGCTTCAGCAAGTCTCAGGCACGGCAGAGATCTGCCCCACGTGGGTCCCTGTGTCACCCTGGGGTCCCACAGCTGGTAATTCTCTGTCCCTTGACCTTTGTGTCCTGTGGGACACCAGCTACAGTCAGCAAATTATTCCAGATCCTTTCGTGCAGGGCAGGAATCACATTCACAGATGGGACACTGAGAGAACTGGAGCACTCTTTTATAATATTCCAATAGATATTCTAAGTGAAATTTCATCACTCATTTTTTTAAAAAATAGCCAAGGATAATAATATCCTAGAACTTCTTTTCCACTACTGGCCTAATCTATTTTTTTAAAAACTATGATATGTGCATTCCTTTGGTTTGCCCAGCAGACTTCAGAACTTAATGGGAACGTGGAGATATGAGCAATTTTTCCATTGTCCTTTCTTGCCAAACCACTCTAAGCTTGAAATTGGGGGGTAATATCTCTGACTCAACCTGACCCCAAAATTGAACAGTGTGTGTGCCTGTGCCTCTCAAAGGACTACCAGATATTGCTCCCTTCTCTCTCCCTCCTTTTTTTTTCTCTAATAACACTCCCCACACTCCAGACCAAGCAACCAGTCACTCACAGTCTGAGCTCATTTTAAAGAGCTTGGATTAAGTCCATGTGCAAGTTTTAGTTGCCTGTTAAATTTCTAATGCCTGCCACATACACCATTAGAACACTTAGATTTTTAAGACAGCATTGACTCATATTTTCTTCGGGTTTTAGCAGCTAAATAGACATGCAGCTTTCTTAATCCACTTTTCTCTACCTCTTTTTATTTTAAAAAGTTTAATGTGAAGATAGTATTAGGGATCCAGAGTAAATTATGTATGATGTGGGACAAGTAATAATTAGCACAGATATTTCTGAGATGAAATAAAATTTCTTCATCTTGGAGCATTCTCTGATCCTTTGCATTAGTGAAATTATTGGTGCAGGAAATACAGGGGGGCAGTACAAGTAGAAACTGAAAATAGTAAATGAGAAGTTGCATTGGCAGTGCATTTAAACACTGAGCAATATGTTAAGTACTCTGTAACTCACAGTTTGTATTACACTAGAAGTGCTCTTTATGGCTTTGTTTTTGGATTCCCTGTCCCTCAATACCTAGGTAGTCCAGTACTCACATTCCTCTAAAGTTTTATTAAAGTGCAGCCCTGCCAAAGGCCAGCACGGATCCAAGTATGTGGAAAAGGACTCCTTCCACCCTGCAGTTCCCTGAAATGGCAGCACAGTGTATTTCCAGTTCTGCTCTGTGTGGAGCCTGCTGCAAGCATACGTGGCTGCAATTTTTGTTCATGCTGCCAAGGACAGGCTTTGCTTCAGTCCTTGAAACACCTTTTTGGCTCATGAAAACAGCTCTATAGAAAAAACCCCACAGTTAGTGCTGACTCCCAGATCTCAGGGTTGGTGCTGGGAGCCCAAGCAGAGCTGGGACCATTCTCCATGATCCTGGACACAGCAGAAATGCATGGAGGATCCCCACAGAAAGGTAGGGTCTGATGGAGAAAGACTGAGATTTAGGAAAACCAAGAAGTATTTCTGGTCTTTGGACATTTATTGCAGCCCTTCACTCCAGCACTAATGGAAATCAAGCTTTGGGAAGTTTCTGTCACATTGTTTGGGTTTTTTCCTTTGATTTGGATGATGTTGCTGAGTGTATATACTGGGCTGAAGAGCCCACAGTCTATTTAAGTCTAGGAGCTTCCCTGCCTTTCCTTCACCACTAATTATTAATGACAGACTGTGGGCAGTATTTGTCAGTTGTGTAGTTATTAACAGCTAAAACTTAAACAATTTATAATGTTTTATTTTCATTGTGGGCTCAAGAGCCTGTTTTGGGTCTAAACTAAACTCCACTCAGCCTTTGGAAGCCTCCAAAAACTACAGCTGTCACTTGAGCTGAATTCTGCAGCTGCCTGCACCTACAGTGGCTTCATGCCCCTCTAATATTTATGCCAGATCAGTATTTTGTGCATTTGTAATATTTCTGCTAGAAATAACATACAAGTAGGTTCAAACCCAGCCCACAGAGAGTTCAAACTCACACCTCTGTGCACTCAGAGCCTGTCAAACTCTCGTTCCTGCAGGTTCTGAGCAGGGATCATACGGGACTGGTGTCCTCATGTGCCCTGAGAGCTGCAGGGGGAGCAGCAGGGACACACTCCATCAAAGCCTGGTGCCTCTTGCTGCTTGACATCTGTCAGGCTGTCTGCTGGGCAAAAAACCTTGAATCCCATAAGCTGAGCTAATTCCTGCCTTTCTCTAACACTTTTCTCATTGCTGTCCTGTCACCCTCGCTCCTGGCCAGGGTCAGAATTGATGATTACGTGTTTGATGAAACTCTTCTGCATGACACGGTCCTCTTGGAAAGCAAAAGGTACATTTTCCATCTGTGGAGTACTACTAATCCTAGGAGTAGCTGAGGATAAGTCTGAAACTTCACATGCCTAATGGATTGCAGGCAAGCTGGGAAGTAAAGGATGGGATAGAGCTTTAGCAGAAGTCAGGGTCGCCTCCCCATGCCCTCCTGCCAATCACCTGTATCTCACTTTAAAAGCCCAATGTTTTTGTTTGTGTCCTTCCTTTCTGTGGCTGATACAATTGATGCTCTCCCATCATACTCAGTGTGGTGTTAGCTGTGAGGATGACAGCTCTCTTTAGTGCTAAGCCAAGATCAGCAAGGATATTCTGTTTTTCTAATGAATTTCAAATAGAAGAGCCAACGATAAAAGGTCAGTGCTCAGCAAACAGTAAGGATCACTGGACAACAGACATAAACAATCCAATTTAATAGATGTTTAAACAATTCAGAACAAATCAGACCCTCAGAGAGAGGGTAAATACCTCAGTGAACATTGTGTCTGCAGGCTCACCTGCCCTTTCTGACAGCCACTTTTCCCTACTCCCTGGCACCATCCAGTAACAAATTAATGCCACAAGGGCTGATTGCAGTGTGACTGCTGCCCACCTCACTGCAGGTTTGGCTGCTCCCTGAGTGCCCTTTCAGCCCCAGCCCTGTGTGGTGTTTCTGCTCACCCAGAGCTGCAGGGGGACCAGCCAGTTCTGGTCAGAAACCCAGTGAAGATCCTGACTGCAAACTGTAGGGAAAGTCTGAATTCTTGTCTTCTGGACGAGCAAAGGATGGAGCAGAAGGGTGTGATGAGAAGGCAATTTGTCATTACTTGGCTGGGCACATTAATGAGAAAGGCAGCAGGTTTTAAGCCCAACTGCAGAGATTCTGGTTCATGTGTGCTTTAAAACAGACTTTCTGTGACCTCAGACAAGCAATGCAGGGTCGGATTTGTCTTGCAGTTAATGCTGCTGTGCTGACAGGCCCAGCAAATAAAAACAAGCTCAAGTAAACACCAAAATACTTTTTTAATGATCTTGGTCCCTCTGCCTTTGCCTCCCTGCCCTGTCTACAGACTAGGAGCATTTTTCAAACTCACAGAGCTGATGACAGCTCTGCACGCTCATGAAGGGCACCACACAATCAGGTAAGAGAGGGAGCAGCCCCCTGAGCACAGAGCCCCAAACACACAAACCCGGGATCCCAGTAACCCGCGGGCTCAGTCCCTGCTCTCCATCCCAGGGCAGGAGGCTGTGGGGGCACTGACCAGCACCCCAAAGTGCAGGGCCAGGGCAAGGTGGGATGATGGAGTCACTGTGCTGGAGGTGGCCGGGGGCACCTGGGCAAGCTGGCAGCACCCGGCTGTGGCCAGCAGGGACCGCGGCGAGCGCCCATCCTCTGAAACGCGGCTTGTGAGCGAGGCAGGAGGAGAACAGAGCCCTGTGCAGCGCGGACCCGCTGCCTCCAAAGCTGCTCCAGCTGCGAGAGGCTGTCTGTGCTCACAGCCATGGGAGCACACGGAGCGGGATGCACGAAGCTGGAGAAGGCAAGGGCAGCACCCGCACCGCCGGGAGCGGCGGGGACCCCGAAACCTCCGCAGAGAGGGGCTGGGGCAGGACACCGGGCATGGCTAACGTGGGGCACAGCGCGGAGAGGCTCGGGAAAGGGCAGGGGGATGCTCGGCCAAAGAACTGGGGGATGCTCGGCCAAAGAACTGGGGGAGGCTCGGGAAAGGGCAGGGGGATGCTCGGCCAAAGAACAGGGGGATGCTCGGGAAAGGGCAGGGGGATCTCGGCCAAAGAACAGGGGGATGCTCGGCCAAAGAACAGGGGGATGCTTGGCCAAAGGCCGTCATTCCTGGGGGTTCCCCAGCTGGGGCAGGCAGGTGATCCCGCCGCTCCCAGCCCGGGCGCGGTGCTGCCGGGCCGGTGCCGGCTCCTCCCCGGGGGCGGCCCCGGCGCAGGTGGCTGCGAGGAGCAGGAAGCTGTCCCGCTGCCGCCCGTGCCGAGCCGAGCCGAGCCGAGCCGAGCCGTGCTTTGCTGAGCCGTGCTTTGCCGAGCCGAGCCGTGCCCAGCCGTGCCGCCCGCACTCGCCGTCGGGACTCCGAGCCCACCGCAGCCCCCCAAGCCCGGGCGTTTCTTCCCCGGTGTTTCCTCGCTCCATCCCAGGCTCCGAGCGCTCGGCTCTCTGCCGGAGGCTCCGCCGGGTCGCGGCTCTCGGGGTCCCCACGCCCCCCGGGCCGCGATGAGCGCCGCGGGCCCCGGGCCCGGCCCCGACCCCGGCCCGCAGCACCGGGACCCCGGGCTCGGCCCCGGCCCGGCCCGGCCCCCCAGCCCGCAGGAGGAGCTCGACTTCTCCATCCTCTTCGACTACGACTACCTGAAGCCGATCGAAGGTTGGTGAGGAGCCCGCGGCGGCTCCTCGGGGCGCGGCGGCGCCGCCCGGGGCCACTGGCGCACAGCGGCTCGGCGGCCGTGCCGGGACGGAGTGTCCGGGACGGGACATCGCTGCTGTCCCCAGGGCCGTGCAGGCGGCCGGGGGAGCTGTGGCAGGGCAGAGCAGGGGCTCGGGCGGGCACCGGCTGCCCGCAGCATCCTGGCACCGCTCGGAGAGCTCCGGGGCGCTGGGGCGTGCAGCCCTGGCCGCTGTGCCCGCCCTGAGCCCCAGCAGGGCTGGCACAGCCGGCTGGGCACAGCTGGCTCCAGCCCGGGGACAAACACCGCCAGCTGAAGCTGAGTTTGAGGAAAAAAAGAAAGATTTGCAGGTTGTTCTGCTTTTCTGAGCTTACGCTGGGACGCTTTAAAGTGCGTGGCAAGTGTTGCCTGGGTTTCTAAATGGTGATTCTGGCTGTTGATATTGAACAGGCATACTTCCTATGAAATATAGATTTGTGTAAACCAGACAAAGCTGAAAGAGAGGACCCAGAGGAATGATTTGTTGGGATATTGTCTCTAAGATACGTTGGGTTTGATTCTGCACAGTGGAGAGTGGTGTTTCCCTGGGGCATCTCAGAGATGTTGTGTTCCTCTAAGGGAGGAGACCTTTGAGACCTCAGTCGTGGTGTCATCAGTGAAATGGAGAGTTGTTGCTGAGTTTTATTCTCTCTCTCTTATGTCCTTGTTTAAGTGCAGCAGCATCGAAGTTGACTGGGGATGGTTCATGCCATCAGATGGACAAAGCTGAATTTTCTTTCAAGCTTTCATGTAGATCAAAACATGCTACAATAAATCCACGGTGGGGAGGGGTTAATGGTTTTAATGAAAATACCTGGAATGTCAGTGAAAGCTTCAGATGCTGGTGTGTTCACATCTTTGCAGTAGACAGTGCTGCTGTGAAGCCTTTAAGTGGGAAATTTTACAGAATATAATTGTACGTAGGTGAGGGGGGGTAGAAAGTTTATTCTTCAAACCACATAAATGCAGAGCAGTGTGTGCTTGTTGTAGAAGTAACTTCCTTCTTGAGCCTGCTTTCTTCACTTTTGAATGACTGGAAACCGTAATTAGTAGTAATTTTGTTCCAAAGATGGAAATCATTAGCGTAAAAAAAAATTAAAAAAAAAAAAAATCCCAACCATCTATATGAGCATTGTAATCTGGAGAACATTCTCCAGGCTTTGAAAAGGCACCACTCCAGTCTGTAAGCAATCCAGGATACATCCTCAACCTTTCATGTACAAAAGATTAAAGTGTGTTTACATGAGAGCAGAAAATGATCGAATTCTGAGCAAGGGCTTTATGCACGTGCTGCTGGTAACTGATGCTCATTGTTCCTGTGCACTCCTGGCCTCATCTGAACTGCACTTAGCAAACAAGTCCTGTGCAGAGGAGGATTCAAAGTGGAACCAAAACCAAGGGAGTGGGACCCAGCACTTCAGTCTGGTTCCTGCATTTGGAGTCCTCCCAGCCTGGTCTGCTCCACCCACTGCTCATGACAAGTCCTAAAATAACAAATCTATAAGCACACTAAAATCAGTTTTTTAAATTAAAAAAAATATGGAAAAATGAAAATTTTAAGCTCTAGGAATGGATTGGGGTGGATGTTTATTCCTGATAAACAAATTTTTGAAAGGTTGGACTTTGGCAGTATCCATCCAAGGTTGTTTTAAAAGTAGGACCTATATCAACTTGTTGTCATGGGGATGCCAGAAATATCCTTCCTGAGAGTGACTGGCATTCAGTAGTGCTTGTCTGTGCCTGGGCCAACAGGAACATGGCCTGCTAGAAAAGCAACAGGAAAAAGAAGGGTCAACAAAAATCCTGCAGTCAATATTATTCGTATTAGATGTTCCTCTTGAAGCCAGCCATGTCCAAAAGCTTTTTACCTTTACTTGCCAGACTTTAATTAGCAATCTTCTGGGGGTTTGCAAGCAAGAAACATCTGCTGAACTCAGGGGCCTGCCCAGATGAACAGGATTGGGGGAGTGTGGGTAAGGCACACAAAGGTGGAAGCTGTGATTTCATTTGGCCATTGAGGATGTTTTCTGTGTCCTTTAAACAAAAAAGCGTTAGATGCATTCCCTGCAGAGTTCTGTGCAGGCGTTGGTAGAGGTATCCCAAATTTTATCGCGTTTCAAATATGCCAGGTGAGTCAATGAGCATTTCCAAATGAACTCCTACTCCTGGGCTCCCAGAGGAGTAAGTTCTGATAAGTGCTGTGTGTGTTCTTCCCTAACACCTGCTGAGACAAAATATTGAAATCCAGGCCGAGCTGTGCTCCAGCAGCTCCCTTCAGGTCTGTTGGCACTCTCTGTGTGATGATCTGCTGAGAGGTAAAGCTGCCCCATCATTTCTAATGTTTGAGGTCAGCCCTTCTGGGAGCTGATCCTCTGAGGGGCATTCTGCAAATCCAAACAAAACCCGTGTTTCAATAATATTCCAGATGAAATCCTGCCCTGAGACAACAGGTAGAAATGCAGATGGGAAAGAGTATTTTCTCTAGGCCCAGGCCCTTGCTGTAGCTCATTAGACTCTTGAACTGCAGCTGATATGAATCTACAAGGTCTGTGTGTGCAGTGTAGAGAGGGGAAGCAGGGAGCATCCATAAATATTAATATTCCTCCCAATGCTTGTTTGTATGTAGACAGGCTCCCAGGGACATTGCCACGTCTTGTAGGTGTCAAGCCCTGAATAATTTGCCTCGTTCCTTTTTTTCTTCTCCCAGATGCAAAGCTATTAAAAGGAAAAAAAAAAAAAAACTGAAAGTGCATGCAGTTGGGTCCTGGGGCTGGCTCAGGAACACAGGAGGCAGTGTTCAGCCCTGCCATAAAGAAACAAATATGAACATCTCCCAGAGAATTCCAGATTTCACTCAGGAAACCAGCTCTCACTTGGAGCTTCCAAGCAGTTAGTGTAAATAACAGACAACTCAGCTTTTGAAAAATGCAAAGAAGCTCTGGACTGGCCCCTTCAAATGACAATAAGCAAGTTAATTGAAAAAGAAAATCGACTCTTTTACTTAGGCAAATGAGGGACTGCAGTTAAATCCCGGGAGCAGAGGATGTGAGGTCAAAACCCAACTTGTGCCCCTGCCCTCCCTGGCCTGCCCAGGGCTATCTTTAGCTCTTCCTAGAGGGTGGTTTGCATAAACCCAGCACGGAATGCAGCCGCTGGGTTGAGCCTTTATTCCCTAATTTCATGCTAATTGGCACGGTCCCACTTGGCTGAGTGGCTGCCTTTGAAGTAGCTGCCTTGTTTTAAAACAGAGCAGGGTGGCCCTCACCAAGCCACGTGTGCTCACCCTGCTGTGGCCCTGGGGAACCTGGGGAGCCTCTTCCTTTTCCTTTCTGCCATTCAGAGATGTGTGAAAAGGAGTTTGGTAAATCAAGGGTCGAGTCCTTTGGAACTGAAATCTGATTTCTTTCACCTGTGATTCAGCTGTCCTTGGGTTCTTAGGGGCACTCTTGAGGGTCCCCATATGGGGAGGGTGCCTGGCTTGGGTTGATGGAGCTGCCTGCACCCAGAAGAGCTGGGCTGGTGGTTATTTGCAGTGCAGGAGCACCTAGAGCCCTGCTGTGGTGAGACAGTCATGGGTAAAACCTGTGGAAAAGGGGCAGTGAGAGCTGGCAGCTTGTAGGCAGTTTGGATGGGAGGGCCTGGGGGTCAGACTGCTGTGGGAGGAGGAGCTGAGTGGCACAGGGAAAGCTGTTTGCTGACAGTGAGGCTGACTGAGAGTGTGAGAGATGCCAGAGCTGCCTGGGTGTGAAACTCAGTGTGTTTTAACTCCGTCACAGCAGAAGGATCTTTTGGTACTGAATCAGAGGGTGAATCAGCAGTGAATCCTCAGGATGGGAAATGCCTGAGTGCAGGGAGGGGGAAGTGCTGGAGCTGTCTGTGAGGTGTCCATCAGAAAAGAGTGGAGAGGATGGTGCTTTGCTGGAGTATCCCAGTCTATGTTTTGGGATGCAATATGCAGAAATGGATGAACTCTTGCAGGTGGCACAGCCTTGGGAGCAAATTGGGAACAAATCTCTGGGGCATCTGCACCGAGGTTTCCAAGTTGCTTCAGTCCCTGGAAAACACTTTGCTGGGCTGACCCACCACGTAGCTGTTCTCTGTCGGGGTGCAGTGGGCTGTCCCTCCCTGGGGAGCCCAGCTGGAGGTGGCAGGGCTGGTCCCCCTGTGTGCCACATCCCCGGGGTGGCAGAGGGCCAGCAGTGCCAGCTTGGCTGCCCTGAGCTCCTGCAGCCCTACCCAGCTCGCCTGGGCAGCCCAGGGAGAATTTTGGGTGGTGCTGGGGCCGTTCCTGTGCCCGGGGCTGTATCTGGTGTCTGCGAGGGCAGAGGGGAAGCGGCCGAGCTGCTGCGAGCATCCTCTGCTGCAGAGGCTCGGCGCTGTTCACAGGAGCAGACTGCTGCTGATGCTCCTCTCCTGGGCTGGCTCTGTTCTGCCCTTTCCTCCAGCAGATTCCTGACCCCAGCCTGCCTCAGCCAGTCCCCTCCTGCCGAAGCCAAAATGCAGAATTCCCGCAGATTTCCATGGAAGAGGCGTTTACTGGCGGGAGCAGCGCTCGCCGCTCCACCGTGCGCCCCGCATCCCTCCCCGCTGAGGTCAGCGCAGCATCCCCGGGTTGCCATGGGCACAGACCGGGCAGGGACAGTGATTTCATGGTGCCCGCAGCTCCCCAGAGCTCTGCTGGCCCAGCCGTGCCCGTGAGCCGGGGCTGCAGCCTCTCCCTGCACCGCAGGCTCGCCCCTGACCATTTCTGCTCAGACCAAGCCGGGTTTATCCGCATTGCTGACGCTCTGCCGTGTCGGGACAGTGAATATCGGCGCTGCACAGCGGCTGGGGGTGTTTGCTCGGCCGTGGCAGGGCAGGGCAGGCTGGGGCTCGCCCTGTGTGTGAGCGCTGCTGTTCACACCTGGAATTGCATCCTCCGGGAGGGGCAGCGCCGGGTGAAAGTGCTCTCTGAAATGCGGTGTTTCAGGGATAAGCAAGGGAAATGGAGGTTGTCTGAAGCCCGGGTTTTGATGAGCCGTCACTGGGAGTGAGGGGTGTGTTTGTTATTCAGCAGACTTTTAAAATGACATGTGCACATACAAATACATTTGCTTTTCCCTTACCCCCCAGCATGAACCTCCCCCGCTGGCTTTGCTGCTCGGTGTGTTGAGCTTTGGTTCTGTACCTGCTGTCTGTATCTGGCACAGATAATTCAGTTTATAGTGTGTGGTGGGGCAGTTTTGGCTGCAGATGTGCTGCCTGGGGAGGTGAAATGCTCACCTGCTCCTTGGGGTGAAGCTGTTCAGCCTGGAGAGGCTTTTCTGCTCCAGCACAAATCCTGCCTCCAGCCTGGCTCCAGCCTGGCTCTGCTTGGTGCTGGAACTGGGGAGATTCTCCCCAAAGATTCTCCCCAAAGCAGTGGGATGATGCTGTGAGCCTGTGGGGGTGTGTTCCTCTGCTCATTCTGGAGTTCTGCTCAGAGGGAACCTCAGCAGCAATCTCGATGTGTCAGACCTGAGTGATGGGGATGACACACTCACCACTCCTGGGTGCCAAAGCTCTGAAATCCACGGGGCTAAAAATATGTTTGGCTCAGAATTCGGTGACTCGTTGCTGTTTTCCTATCCCCAAAACAGCTGTGTGCTGGGATTAAAAGCCAGAGGGAACCTTAAGCATTGTGCAAGCTGGGCTGTCCTGTGCAGCTCCCCTCCTGTCCCAGGCATTCTGTGTGCTGGTTTGTTTGCTTGGCTCTTGGGGTTTCCCACTAAACACCAAGGCTCAGCAGTTCCTAAAAATGAACAGAAACCCCCTGAAAATAAGTCCAAATCTCTCTGTGTGCAAAAGTTTCACCAGGAAATTCTGCTACTTTTGCAGAAAGCAAAGTCAGCCCCTGCCTGGTTTTCTGTGTGATATTTTCTCATGGGAATTGCTGTCTCATGTTGTGTAAGAGTTAGAGAGAATGCTGGGACAGTAATTTAAATATTTAAATGAAACCCTCTGCCTGTGATGTGCACTGATCTGTGCCCAGAGCGAGCAGATAGTGTGATTAATCCCAAATTGTGGAGCTGTTTCAGGTATTTCCTGCTGGATACACTGAAATATTAAAAAAAAATTATATACAAATCCTGGCAATGTTCTGCATGTTTTTGTGTGATGACACGCTGAAATATTCTTCAGCCCCCAGGCTGGGGTGGCTCCAGGAGCTGATGTCCATGGGAATACCTGCCAAGACTCTGGGATGTCACTGCACACCCTTGGGTGTGGGACCAGACTGGAACTGGGCTCAGCAGTGCTGGTGGGAATTCTGTGTTCCCTGGGAGCATCCCTGTGCTCTGCAGCCTGGGGGTAGTTTGTAAAATTGGAATCTCTGAAAATTGAGGATTTTTGGTACCAGCAGAGAGAGGGTTCTACTGAAAACTTACTTGTTATTGTGTATTTTACAATTCCTGTCTGAAAATGTTCCTTGGGCTGAAATTGGAATGTGATTACCCTTTAACCACAGGGCTGGATTCTTCCTCCCTCTCTCTCTTCTCCAACAAGTATTTGTGAATGTGTTTTCTGACTCACATGAAACCTGTCACCAAACTTGCTGTCATGATATGGAGCCAAACAAATCACCACACAGAGCTGCCTTTTCAGTTTAAGAGTTTGAGCTCAGCTTTGACCATGAAGCCTTCCCTGCCTGGGTTTGGCTGTGTAAGGAAGGTGTTTCTCCCTTCTCCAAAAGCTGTTCCTCAACATTTGGTTTTATGTAGATGTGTTTGGAAGTGATTTTGTGATGTGCTGGTCCTCAATCCAGTTGGCAAAACGTCGCTTAGGTGTCACTGAGGGGTGTCCCTGGCAGGAGGGCAGCCCTGCTGTGGGCAGAGGGATGCTGACCTGTCCAGGGGATCCCTCAGGTGAGGCTCAGGCAGCAGGAGCCTGGCTGGAGGTGTTTGCAGTGCTGCTGTCCATGCTGCACCTGCCCTGAGCACTTGAGCTTCCCTGGCTCTTAACCCAGAACTTCTCACAGGCATTGACTGCAGTTAAAAAGAATGAAATCATAAGCTAATATCAGATCAAAACCAGTTTATAAATATGCATTTTTTTTTAACCCATGATTGCTCAGCTTCTGTAACAATATTTACAGTCTTAAAGAGACCCTTCTTTTTCCAGAAGAACCGACTCCACATAAAACCACCAGCCCACCCTCTGGAGTTACATACGCTCACGATGTCCTGGACTGTGGCCTCAAGCCATGCCCCCTGCCTTTTCCTAGCCTTTCTGCAGATCCCATGGGCAGATATGGACAGCCAGATAGCATAGGGCCAACACCTCCACACCCTGCCAACGCTGCAGGGGCCTCTGCTCCGAGCCCTAGGATTGAAATAACTCCATATCATGAACTGATTCATTCAGGGGGTCCCTTCCGCAGCAGAGACACAGATGTTCTGTTGGTGGAACATCAGTCCAGCTCAGCCACCACTAGCCCGAGGGTTACCCTGCCTGTCCCTGGCTTTGAGGGCTACAGAGAACCACTGTGTCTGAGCCCAGCTAGTAGCGGCTCCTCTGCAAGTTTCATTTCAGAGACAAATGTATCTCCTTGCACCTCACCATGTGTTTCACCAAATAACGGTCCTAGTGATGACCTTTGTCCGCAGTTTCAAAACATCCATACTCATTATTCTCCTAGAACCTCTCCAATAATGTCACCACGAACAAGCACCACGGAGGAATCCTGCTTGGGACGCCACTCACCATCTCCCTGTCCCAACTCAAGGTCTTCGTCGCCAGGTGCAAAGAGGAGGTACTCGAGCACGGGGCTCCAGAGCAGCCAGCTGCCTGCCAGCTCCCCCCAGCACTCCCGGAGCCCCTCTCCACAGCCCTCTCCTCGCCTGCCCCCGAGGGAAGACGCCTCTGCAGTCACTTACACCCAGCTGCCCAGCGCTCCCCTCCCCATGGATGCCATGAGCAGCCTCCCCGCCGATCCCTCCTGCGCTGTCCCCACGAAAATCTGGAAAACCAGCCCCGACCCTTCGCCCATGGCTTCCCACAAAAACAGCATTCCGTGCCACGTCTTTCAGACTGTCGATTTCCACGGGCCCTGCGAGCAGGAGGACAGGAGAAACTCAGCCCCTGAATCCATTCTGTTGGTTCCTCCGTCCTGGACAAAGCAGCTGGTGCCTGCCATACCAATCTGCAGGTATGTAATCCTTCTCGTGGGTGGTTTTCCATGTTTGTTCATGGTTTGGTGTCCTCTGTCATGGCTAATGATGCCTGGGGGGTGTTTTATTGGGCAGAGCAGAGCTGAGTGCTCAGGGACTGCACTGGTTAATCAGAGCCTGGTCCATTAGGATTCTGAGATGAAAAAGTCAGGGTTTTGAAGAAACATCACCAACGAGGTTCATTGGCAGCACAGTGCACTACAAATCCAAATTTCCAAATGATTTGTCTAAATAGCAGATTGCAGACAGCCTTTGACAAAAGCTGAACACTCTGGTGCTGTCCTGCTGCTCTTAAAGTGGTGAGGTTGCTTTTGTAAAGTCTCTTACAAATTTCCATCAAGGGTGAAAATATTTTAATTTATTTTTATTTAAATTTAAATAATGCCTGATCCAAAACAGAGCTCACTGCTCCAGGTCAGATTGAGCATTCGGTCACCTCCAGGGACTTAGTGCTGGTTGTTAATTTGTCACTTGTCCCTTAGCCCAAATCTCAGCCCTCCATTGTCTGGCTCTGTGGCACCTGCCAGGACTCAGGGTGCCAAGTGAGTGACTTGGCTGCCAGTCCCTGCTGGCACCCTGTCAGTGCCATCCCGCTGGCCACTGAGGTTATCCCCACACTGACGTTATCCCAGGGTGTTCCTGACCTGCAAACACAAACTGTGAGTGACAGAGCACGGGCTGTGACTTCCCTTGGCTCGTCAGACCGGTCCCGGCAGCAGGCACAGAGTAAGAGTGGTTTAAAATCCAGTGCAGGCTTTAGCTGTGCACTGCAGTGTATTCATTTCATGCCATAAACCCTTATGCATTTTCATAACAGGAAAACTAGTACCAGGTAACAATATTTAGCATTTTATTGATGTGCATTTTAATATTTATGGAAATCATAACAGTTGCTAATTTGCACAGCTGTTAGGTAATGACAAAATGGAGTTAGTATTTCACAATACATATTCTGTGATCCAAGCTGGAGACTCACAGCAGAAACTAGATAAAAGAGGGGGATTTTTGAAAAAATGTAACTGCCACAGATATTTCTGCTTAAGAAGCAGAAATATCTTTTCTGCAAGGAGATGAGCCCACAGAAATGATCATCTCAGCAGAGATGCGAGCAGCCCACCACAACCCCATGGGAATTCCTAAACGTTCCCGGTGGGGCTCTGGGAGGAAGGAGGGATGGGGGGCTTTGAGAAGCCGCGTTCTCAGGAGTGTCCCCGCTGTCGTGTCTCCCTGTGTGTCCCAGTTTGCCTGTGCAGTCCCTGCCACCCCTGGAGTGGCCCCTGGCCAGCCAGTCGGGCTCGTACGAGCTGCGCATCGAGGTGCAGCCCAAGCCCCACCACCGCGCGCACTACGAGACCGAGGGCAGCCGCGGCGCCGTCAAGGCTCCCACCGGCGGCCACCCCGTGGTGCAGGTAAGGACTGCGACCTCCCTGCGGGAAACGGGGGCAACTCCACCTCTGAAGTGCTTGCTGCAAGCTGTCCCTGAGAGAGAAGCACCCCGTGAGCTTTTGGATGTGATTTTGGATGAGCTGAGCCATGGGGAAGTTCAGGACTTGGGGAAGGTTGGCTTGGATTGGCTTCTGAAAGCTCAGAAATGTGGGTGATGTGTTTGCTGCCTTTTCTGGGCTCCATAAACCTTGTGTGAACCTCTGTCATGACTGTCATGAAGTGCCTGGGAAGTCACTGCTGAAACAAATGAGCAAAATTGAGGCTGCCCATGGTGGAGAGAATGAATTGGTCCCTTTGCTGACCTGAGAGGTGAATGTGCTGAACCCTTGTTGTGTTTGGGGTGTGAACAGCGTTTCCTTCACCTTTCAAAGGGTGCTGTGAAATACCGGCTGAGCAGCTGCAGTGTAGCCCAGTGGGGGCACAGCAGTCATTTCCCTCATTTCCCCTGTTTTCAGCCCGTGTTTCCTGAAGGAAAGCCAAGGGCAGGCTGGGCTGTGCTGTGCCAGGGGGAGAGTGCTGGAGTGAGGGGTGGGAGCTGAACAGGGCAGCCACAGCTACAGCCTCCCCTGACAAAGTTGGGCTGCATCCCACAGATGTTCCTGACACACTCAGGGCTTGCAGGAATCAGGAAAACATTAACATTTATGGGTAATTTCAAGCATGTGATCAATACCACTAATTTCACTGGGTTGATTTGTGCTTAACTTCAAACATATGTTCAATATTCCCCTGCAGACTCACCCCCTTTTAAAATCAAGCCATAGATTGGTAAATTAATGAATTTGTTTGCTTTGATGGAGCTGGACTTGCATGTATGGAGTGGGTATTTGAGTGAAGGGTGCAGGGTAGTATTAAGCAGGAGTCACATTTGCCATTCCTCAGTAATGCAGGATTTTGGGTTGGGTCTGACAGGCTCATAGCCTCCTGTGGTGTGTTTGAAGCTGCCTAGATGCAGGAATGATACCAATCAGCACTTGCTCCTTTCTCAGTTTGCTTACAACTGCAGTATCACTTCCCTTCCCAAGGTATTCCTATCAACAGGCTCCTCATTGCACTGAAGGAGTTTCTTGTGACATGGGGAAATAGAATTTGTTTCCTTCCTGCAATCAATATCAATCAAAGAGGCATTTCTATTTTCTGTTGAAGACAGGAACCAGTATTGCTAGTTTTATCATAATTTGCCATCAAGCTTCAGGATCTAAGGCTGTAAATTCAAATGTCCACTTTAGTTCCACTTTTGTTCAGCCTCTGCACAGCTGTGCCTGCATCTGGGGAAAATATGGACAGTTTCTTTCTGAAGGTTTATTGTAAAGCTGGGAGTATTTGTTGAATTTGTGCTCACTTGAACATAACCAGGTTCATCTGGATGCCAAGCAATGAGATAGTTGCACCTGTATGGTTTATGACATCTCAGACTGGGGGAGGCTAGGAAAATCCAAAGTTTTCATGTCAGAAGTTATTTGGCTTCAAGGGATCTTTTTTTCCCCCCTCTCCTTCTTCCCCCTCAGTGAAGTTTAACTTTTGTGTTCTCGTCAGATGCAAACAGAGTATTTTTCTAAAATGCAATCTCTTTTGAAACTAATCTGATTTTTAAAAAAAAGCCTTCAATTAACTCTCCACGTGACTAATCACCCAGCTGAACCTGCTGGCAGAAGAGATCTTGGCTGGGTTGTGCAGCACCGTGCTGACCTGCAATATTTATTTTTTGGAAAGTGCATTTTGCACGCAGATTTCTTCTTTTGGGTGCTCTGAAGCTACAGACCAGCAGATCTCATATCCTCCATATCTTGTGGTTTATCTTTCTGATGCTGCTTCCTCTTCTTCACGTGTCAAGCCCCGAGTTTGTGCTCAAGGCTCTGCAGCACTGTGCACTCCAGGCATGGCAGGAGAGGAGTCTGGGTGGTCAGAGCCCCTGGGGAGCTGGCCCAGGTGGGACATGGGCTGTGCCAGGAGAAGGGGAGAAGCCTTGGAATGTTCACATGTCTGATTTCAGCATCAATGGAGGAGCACAGGCTCCCAGCTCAGGTGTTTGAGTCCCTCTTGGGAGGAACCTACAGCTTGTGGTAACTGGAGAGAAACTCAGGTTTTAGGGGTGTGAGTGGGGTGTGAGTATCCCCTGGATGTTCAGGTGCTGAGAACAGCCAGGAGATGCTCTGCAGAGGGACAAAGCTGAAGTTTCCATGCTCCTGCCATCCTGCAGGTCTCCTGGTCACTGAGACCACAGAGGAGGGGGAGGCACGTTTGGTTCCCAACTCTTTTTTCCCAAAGCTGCTGATTTGTACCCAGCAGCTCCAGTCAAGGCTGTGGAAGAGCCTGTGCAGTGGGAAAGGCAGTGGCTGCTCCTGAGGATGTGGTTGGGATGGATGTGGCAGCCCAGACACAAACCTGGAGTGCAATGGCAGAGGTTAAATCCACAACCCAACGCTTATCTTGGTACAACATCCAAATGTAGAGCAGGGCTGCAAAGCCCCAGTGCTCAGGTGAGGGCAGGGGCAGGCCCAGGCACCCCCAGCCCATCCAGCCCTGTGTGCCTGGCTCCTCCTCACTTCTCCTCTCTGGAGCAGGAAAGCTGCACTGAGAGGGGCTCCTGTTCAGCACAGCCAGCCCAAAATCCCATTCCCCTGGGTTTTGACTTTTAAAACTGTGGTGACTTTCACTACCTCTTTTTATTTTTCTTATTAAAAAGAAGCTGGAATGGCAGAGCTGTTAGTGGAGCTCACAGGAGCTGCTTTACAATAACAAACGTATGTTCCACTTTCCTTTTAGATTTGAATTTTGCCGTCTGTGTTTTCTTGTGGTTTCGCAGTCAAAGGAGACATTGTTTCTCAGCCTGGGCTTCCCATGGGGCTCTGACTTTTAACTGTATGTGACTTCCAACATCCAGCTAATTCATTGGTGTGTTAGTGAAACCAGAGCCTTTGATGGAAACTCCAAACCAAACCCCAGTTCCGCGGGGTGATTCGCACTCTCACACGTGGGGCTGGGCTGCTGCTGAGCCCTGGACCAGCCCAGGGGGGTTTGCTGCTGAGGACACATCCCAGAAGTTCAGTTTGTCCTTTCTCACCTTCCCAAGGTCCCTGTGCAGGGAACGGACCTGGCTGGTTCTGCACAACATCTCTGTGCCACCCTGGTGGCCATCGCTTCCCTGCTCTGGGCTGGGTTTTGTCCCCAGCTCGCTGTGACAAACCACCTGCCCCTTTCACACCTGATTTACCTGCAGGGCTTGTTTGCACAATGGGATCCTTGTAGGGGCCTCTTGAGCTTTGAGCTCTCCTCTGTGGGTTTATTTACTGCTGCTCCGTGTGCTGCTGCAGGGATTGATGTGCAGTGGCCAAACCAGAGATTTTAGCTACATCTGGGAAATTCTCTTCAGAACCAATCTGCCATCAAATGCAAGGGTAGGTCAGCAGCCCTCATGCTGTGCTGCAAGCATGGCTGTAATTCTGAGGTAGAGGTGAATGAAAAGCTCTCACTGAAACTTTTGAACCTAATTCAGAACGCATTGCTTTTGATGGAGAGGTTTTTTGGCAGAGGTGAGGGGAAGCAGCGTGTACCAGCTGGCTGGAGGGGGATGGCTGTGCTGTGCAGGTTTTGTGGGTTAGAAATACTCCTGAATGAGGCAGATGCAGGATTTAGTTCCTCTTTCCTGTAGGTTCTCACTGCAGGACTGGGCATGGGGTTCCACAGTGCCTCTGACAGCTGGCAAGGGTCCAGCTGTGCTAACTGGTGCCAGATCCCCGTGCTGAGGAGCTCTCCCAGTGTGATTCTGTCAAAATCATCAAATTTTCACCCTCTGATTTCCTCGTGGCGCAGTGAGTTCTGTCGTGCTGGGGAGGTTTAGCTCTGTCATGATGTGCATGGAAGTGCTTTAATGGCACAGCTGGTTTTCTTAGCCAGCTGTGAAGATGAGATCTCCAAATCCTGCTCCCTGTGCATTGCACTGGGCACATGCATTGTGCCTCTTCTTTAAAACTGTCATCTGAGATAATCAAAGCACCCTGAAACCAGGATCAGCTCTTCACAGGGACCGGGAAGCTGAAGCCCAGAGAGGAAACAGCTTGCTTACACTGTGCTGTGAGGTCAGTCAGGAGCAAACCCTGTCTGTCAGACCTGCTTTAACCCCACCTGAAAGCAGAAATCCCAGTAAGACACTGGGAGTCTGGTTGTCATTTACTGTAGGGAACAGCAGAGCAAGTGAGATTCAGCCCTTGGAATTTTGACAAAACTGTCACCAAAATAAGAAACACTTAAAACTGAGTATCATAAAAAGCCATAATTTAGCAGAATCAGATGTTCAAAGGATTGTCTTCAGAGGCCTTTTTAGACAGCTTTGGTAGGGAGCAAAAGGAACCAAGGCAAAGATTTCCTTCTGGTCTGCGTTCTTTTGCAGTGTCCCAAGTACATTAAATTGAGCAAAAACATGTGAGAAGATTCAGCTTTGTTGCTCAATGTCAGCTCTAACTGGAGCAGGCAGAGGAGCTGCTACATGATACAGTGGCTGGACGGGGCCTTTGTTAAACCCCTGACAGTTCCTGATATGCCACTCTCCCTGAGACAATGCAGTGGCATTTTCCATCTCGGTACGAGCATTGTTGAGCAAAGACCTCCCCAAAAAAAAATTCCTTGGCATGGCCGCAGTCAGCGGCTATTAAGGACGGGGGTGAATGATCAAATGCGAGGCTGGAGGTGCTTGCAGCAGGAAGGGGGGCCAGGAACGGGGCTGCTGGCCCGGAGCATCACCGGAGGGCAGGGATGGGATGGATGCGGTGCCGGGCGGGGGAAGGGGCAGCGGCCCCGCTTATCTCGGGCACGGCAGCAGGAAGGGACCGCGGCAGGAAGCGATTTCTCACGGCTTCGTGCTCCTTTCTCGGTGAATGCTGCGAGCCCCGCTCTGTTCGCCCAGCGGGATGGGCGGTGGGAATCGCCCTGGCCGCGCACATGCACAGCCCGAGGGATGCAGGGACCAAACCTCGTGTTAGGCTGGGCTCAGAGAGCGTGCCAGCCCAGACCCTGGGAGCAGATAAACCCCCGAGCCCAGAGAATCGATTTATACATATTTATATTTATATATATATACACACATATATACACATATATATTTATATATACATGTATATATATATATACACATATATGTGTGTGTATTTATATATGCATATATATATTTTTATATACATGTGTACATATATATACA
>JAOTQP010000841.1:13895750-13908351 GCA_026413545.1 Cichladusa arquata
GCATATATATATTTTTATATACATGTGTACATATATATACATATATATGTGTGTGTGTATATATATATACATATATATATACATATATATATATATGTGTGTGTATATATATACACATATACATATATATACATATATATACATATATATAAATATATATACATGTATATACATGTATATACATATATATACACATGTATATTTATATATACATGTATATATATATACACACATATATATGTGTGTGTATATATATATGTATATATGTGTATACATATATATATATGTGTGTGTGTGTATATGTATATACAGATTTATACATCCGGCAGGCAGAGCTCTGTTGGGATGAATGGGGAATAAATTATTCCCTTGTACCTCTAGAGCAGTCAGTCTCACACAGGACCTTAGTGGGCTCTTCAGAGACACCAGGAACATTTGCAGGTGCTGCTGCTTTCATCGTGCAGAGCCAGCCCTGCACGCAGGATTTTGATGTGCAACACCTAAACTAGAAATCCCCAAGAAAATTTGGCTCTGCAACCCAGTAGTGAAAGGGCAAAGCTCTCAATACTTCCAGGAACTGAGGTGCTGCAGCTGCTGAGTGGTGCCTGAAGTGCCAGTTTGGGGTGCAGGACAGGGTCAGCATCCCTGCCAGCATTCCCTGCCAGCATTCCCTGTCAGCATTTTCTTCAGCATTCCCTGCAGAATTCCCTGTCAGCATTTTCTTCAGCATTCCCTGCCAGCAGGGCATGGGCACCACTGGTTTGTCACTGGGCTTTGGCTGCTCTTCCCCTGCAGGACCTGGGAAATCACTGCCCCTCTCTGGCTTGGCTTCTGGGTAAGAATAAAAAAAGTTACCTTATTTATTTCCTACAAATCTCTCTTTTTCCTGCTAATAATGCTAATTCTATGTAAATTAGAATAATATTTAAATTCAAGGAAGCATATCCCAGATTGAAAGATCGAAATTTCAAAAGTTGCTCTGAATTCCCCACTGTATCTGTTGTATCTGTAGGTGACCACCTACAGAGTCTTTAAAGAATTTGCCTTGCTTTCTGACTCTGCTGTCAGTTTATCCCTTGATTTTAGCACAGTTAGGCAGTGTTGCAGCCTCCACCTGTGCAGAGATTTGCTCTTTGTGCAGCACAGCAAAGGTGACCCTGAGTTTCACATCCCCCCAGCCAGGGGCACTGCCAGCTTGGGTGCAGGGCTTGGGTCATCTCAGCACTGGGTTTAGGATGGAATTAGAATGGTGTAGAAGGGAATTAACAACTCTGGCTTTGAGTGCTGTGTGTTTGGAGCTGGGGTCTCAGTTTGGGAGGAGTTTTGGAACAGAGCAGGAGAAGAACAGTGTTGCCTGTGCCTGATGTGTGTCCCCATGGCTGTGGTGCCAGGGCCATCCCAGGGGTGCTGTTGGGTGTGCCACTGAACAAACCCAGCAGCTAAGGGCACATCTGCTCCATTTTTGCATGCAGAATTACACAGGTGCCTTCCTGCCAGTGGCACTCAAATCCTCCCCTTGCCCAAATTTGACTGGTATTGATCCATGGATGGAGTGCAGAATGAATTTGGTTTCTGCAGAGGTGGGATGATGCTTTTCATCGTGCCACACATTTCCATTTTGTTTAGAAGCCCAATCATAGCAGCAAACCAAACAAGAAAAGCCTCTTTGTTTTCTGAATGATGTTATTTGTTTATCTGCCAAAGTACTTTGCATTTCCTCAGGTTGCAGACCAGCCCATGTCTGGCTGTGTTAATATTGTAAGAGTTAGGCAAAAGCAAAGTTGAAGAAAAATCTTTCAACTGAAAGAAATAGGATCTTAAAGTCCAGAAATAGAGTATGGAAAGGTACACATCATGTCTGGCTTCTCTTTCCCCTTGTGGCAAATGTGACTCAAAGGAGTTGGGTTTTTTCCAGCTCGACCTGTATACAGTTTGGGGAGTTTTATTGTGAATAGGTCACCTTATAATACACAAAAATATTTCCTCCCAGAGTTCTGTATTCATAAATCTTCCTTGATCCTCGCTCTCTTGAAACTGAAATCCAGATGATTTTGTTTTCTTCGTGGAAAGAAGAGTGACAAAGAGTGAAGGCACACCTTGGTGTGGGGCTGGTGCTCCCCTGGAAGGGCTTGGAGGGAGCAGCTCTGATGAGCACAAGAACAACACTGAAACAGAGATTTTAGTGCAGCTTGGTTGTTGCTAAGGGAGGGAAAAATTAATTTCAAAGCTGGTATTTTAAATCTTCACTTCTCAAAGTTTAAGGGTCAAATTTATTCCTCCTTTGCTTCTCCAAAGAAAAGATTGGTGCTTTGGTTAAATATTAAAGCAGCTGCCTGGCATAGTGGAGGTGAGTGTTTATTGGCAGTGACAATCTTTAGCAGTTCAGTTTTAAGAAGAGACATATCTCTGAAGCATAGCTTTGATGTGTTCTTTCTTTCCAGCTCACAGTGAATTTTCTCTATAAAAAAGCAGCACAAATACTCTGTCCCTGCTGAGCAGGGTGAGCATCACTGTTCCCTGGAAAAGAGAGAGCTTGTGGGACATGACCAGAGCTGGGGTGAAGATGAGTGTAAAACTCTGATTTTAGAGCTCCTGGAGTGTTTCTGTGAGCTGTTCATCTCCATTTTTTTGTTCTTTGGTCACTCTGCTGTGTTCATAGCAAGTGAAAGGTAGATGGAAATGCTTATGGTAAATGATCACCTCTATTAGCCCTGAAAATGTAATCAAGGATGAACCCTTTTAAATGGGAACACTTTTTTACATATATTTTTTCTCTTTGTATTTGCATTTTACAATGCTATTCTGATTTTACAATGATGTCATCCCACAGCATTGCCATAATACCTTAAATTACCAAAAAAATAATAATTTTCTTCCACTGACCAAACAACTGATTTAAAACCTGGTTCTGTGGAGCATCAGGAGGCCTTTCACTGTGTGTTTTATGCCCCTGGGCCAGCAGATGATACAGACATTGCCATATGAACAGGGAATCAATTCCTCTCTTCTTTAAGTCTGTATGCATTTATACAACACACACCCACAGACTTGCACGTTATTGGACAACCATGAACAGTTTTGTCTTGGGAACTCATTCTGTACATGAGCAAGCACCACTTAAAATTACTTTTAAAGGTGGCCAGTATTAAACCCTGTGTATGCAGCCAGTTCTGTTAGAGCTGCTACTGACTGTGCTCACTGGGGGCAGATTTTCTTTTGTAATTTATGATCTGTTTTCCTCCATTTCAGTCTCCCACCCATAACTCTGGGATTTTGTTCTGCCAGGGCAGAGGGGAGAGCAAAAGCTGCTTTGCTGTCACAGCAATAACCCCTCCTGCCCAAAGGATCCTCTCGTTGTTGGAGCTGGATGCACAAAGAATTGCCCTGTCAGGCATGGCAATAAACACTCAGAACTTCAAAACTGCTCTTCCCCCTCGCCCCTTGTGAGGACAGGGTGGCTTTTGGTGATACAATGGCTTTGCACTGAAGGCCAGGAAATGTTGGATTTTGAAAGTCCCATACTTGGGGTGAGTTTCTGTGTGGCTCCCAGTGAATCTGGGCTGTGGATCAGCAGGGGCTGATTCCTGTTCCCAGCAGATCTGTGATTTTCTCTGTCTCCCATCTCCTATAGGTGTTATCCCATAGGTGTAACCTGCTAGGGAGATGTGTGGGATGCAGCCCATGGCTGCTGCTGTGTTTGTCACACTCCTGGCCATGCTGTGTTTGTCACATTCCTGGCCATGCTGTGTCTCCAGTGCCAGCCCTGGTGCTCTGAGCCCATCTCCCTGCTCCTCTCCTGCCCCACTGCCCTGCTCCCCATCTCCAGAACCTTGGTGCCAGTGAGGAATGGGAGGTGTCAGGGCTGTGCCTGGGCTGGGCTCTGCAGTTTTGTCTTGCACAAGCCCTGCCTAGGGCCTGGTGCCTCCAGTGGACCTGTTGATGGAGCTGTTCATGGATCTGTTCATGGAGCTGCTCATGGATCCATTCATGGATTTATTAATGGAGCTGTTGATGGATCTGTTCATGGATCTGTTCATGGATCTGTTCATGGAGCTGTTCATGGATCTGTTCATGGATCCATTCATGGATCTCTTCATGGAGCTGTTGATGGAGCTGTTGATGCCAGGAGAGGCTGCTCACTCAGCCCTTGGCTTGGGAGGGTCTCTGGGGCACAGCCCCTGTCTTTGTGTGCCTCCAAAATATGTGCTGGATGAGGAGTGATAGCTCTGGAGAGGGAGTGTCTCCTTAAATTTGCCATGCTGGAGGAAGGCTGCCAGCACTGCATTGATGCTGCATGTGGTCCCCTTCCAGGGGGGAATTAATCCTTCTGTGCAACGATACCTCCTGCTGACTGGTGAAAAGAAAAAAAAAAAAAAAAAAAAGATAAAAAACCCCTGGTTTGGCCATGAATACCATTAGCTTAATCTTCCTTTTCTCTGATCTTCCAGTACTATTTGCTTTGTATGGCTTCATCAAGGTTTTGTATGAGGACAGAGTAATTGAAAACAAATTTAGCATGTCTCAGACCATAAAGTTCCCTTTCAGCTCAGTCCCTGGCTATGCGGTAGATAAATGTCTGGTTCTCATTTTTGGTTATGTGAGAAATTTAGAATGGTTTGATTTGTAATTTTGGACGTTAATAAAGAAGGAGAAATTTCCTTGTCTCCCTGCTCTATGGAGGCATTCTGGTTTCCTTGCAGCAAATGGTGTTTATAAAAAAACCTCAAAAAACAGACAGAAGAGTCTGTGTCCTTGAGGCCTAGAAATTCCAGGCTGGCCCCAAAATTCCATCTCTACCTGCACAGGTGGTGTTTTAATGCAGTGCAGGAGGAATGGTTGAAGGTGAACCAACAACTGAGGCAAGGATGAGTTTCAAAGAGCAGCAAATCAATGCCAGATACCCACATTTTTCTTTATATATCTGCAAATCTTGCTTTCCTGAAGCCTCGCAGGCCCAGTGTGTGATGGCAGGTTTTTAATCTCTTGCCAGCTGCACGGCTACATGGAGAACAAGCCCCTGGGGCTGCAGATCTTCATTGGCACTGCAGATGAGAGGATCCTGAAGCCCCACGCCTTCTACCAGGTCCATCGCATCACCGGCAAAACCGTCACCACCACCAGCTACGAGAAGATCATTGGCAACACCAAAGTGCTGGAGATCCCCCTGGAGCCCAAAAACAACATGAAAGCAACGTAAGGAGATTTCTTTCTATCAGCAAAGTTGAGGTGGGTTAGGGAAGGAGTCGCTGCTCTGGAGGGACTCCCCTTTGCAGCACGCTGGGGTGGTTTACCAGGGCAAGACCCTTTTAAAAAACCAGCTACAAGCAGCTGGGTTAAACTGCTGGAAGATTTCCCATCCATCATGTGGCCATGCAGGCACTCCTGCTCTGTATTCCGGGTTCTGCAGTGGCTGTGCTGCAATCCCACAATGGTTTGGGTTGGAAGGTTAAAGCTCATCCAGTGCCACCCCCTGCCATGGCAGGGACACCTTCCACTGTCCCAGGCTGCTCCAAGCCCTGTCCAGCCTGGCCTTGGGCACTGCCAGGGATGGGGCATCCATTATTATCGCTAATAATCCATCATCTTCACAGTCACAAAGGGTTTGTAGGCACTCAGGAGAAAAAAACTCGAATCTCAAGTCCTTGTGCTTCAGGGACACAGTGAGGAACAGGGAGCAGACAGAGGAAAGGTGTGGGATGTGTTTTACAACATTTAATGGAATACAAAACATCTCTTCTGAGCTCAGCCAAGTGCTCTGGCCGTGCAATCTCCTCTTGTAACAGGTTAACAGAAAAGCAAGTACAGGCACATCTTGTCTGTATTACTCCTTCCAGTTTTATGGAGGCAGAGGGATGAAGTGGGCACCAGTCTGAAAACTTCAGGCTTGGACATGTGCCAGGCATGAGTGATTGCTCTGCAGAGGGAAGAGCTGTATCTCCATCCTTCAGAGGATCCTGACAAAACTGGCAGAGTAGTTATGTTTTTAAGCCCCACTACTCCATCACAAAATCCACATTCTTTCTTCATACTTTTTTTAGAAAACATACCTCATTCCTAACAAGGAATCCTGGAATAACAAACCCCTGCACATATGCAAGGGCAAGGAACAGTGTGGGTGTAGGAGGCAGCTTGGGGCTTATACCTCCCCAAATGTGGTTTTAATTCATATCACAAGAAGAGAAATGATGTGTTTTTAGAACTGATATCAAAATGGGCAGTGCCTGTTTAATAGCAGTGCTCAGAACTATTGCTGAGCTTGACAAATAGTTGTCTCATTTCACTAACACAGGCATGTTTGCAAGGTTGCACTAGACTCTGGAGAAGCCAACCTGCACTTACACCAAATATTAAATTGCAGTGCTGATTTAAGCAATCCTAATCCTTTCATTGCTGCTCCCCTCCTTTGTGCAGGGACACAGTGAATGGGAGAATGAACATCTGCTCTGCCAGGCTCTTGCCTTGCCTGGGAACAATGTCCCAGGGCTTTGGAGGATGGCACAGTGGCCTGGGCCAGGCAGCAGCAGCACCCACCCTGTGCAAAAGGAGGAGACAGCAGTCTGGCTGCTGCTTTGGAGCTGAATTCCACGTGCCTGGATGGTGCAGGAGTGGGGATTCTGCCACCAGCTCAGCTGCTGTGGTTCCCCAGAGCTGACCAGGTGTGGGAAGGGCTGCTGGCCGAGCTGCTGCTGGACTCCCCTGCCCTGGGGTGGACTCTGCACTACTGGGGGAAACAGGATTTGGGGTTTTAATGGGGAGCATTAATACCTGGGGAGCAGCTGCTGCTGTCACCAGTGAGGAGAGGTCCAGCAGCATCCCCAGGTGCTGCACACCTGGGCTGCTGGAACGGGAATATCTGGGTCCAGCCAGCGCCTAGAGCTGCCCTAAGGCCGAGCTTGGGGGCAGCTGGGGGCAGAGGTGCTGAGCGTGTGCCCTGTGTTGCAGCATCGACTGCGCCGGGATCCTGAAGCTGCGCAACGCCGACATCGAGCTGCGCAAGGGCGAGACCGACATCGGCCGCAAGAACACGCGCGTGCGGCTGGTGTTCCGCGTGCACGTGCCCCAGCCCGGCGGCCGCCTCGTGTCCCTGCAGGCCGCCTCCAACCCCATCGAGTGCTGTGAGTACCCCGGCCCGCTGGAAGGGAAAGGAAAGCTAACCCGCCCACAACAGGCGTTTGTGTACAAAAGGAGGCAGAGCAGTCCCCTGGGATCTCTCAGATTTTTGGAGGACGCAGCCTCCTTTTATCCCGTTTTCCCGGCCTCATTTCCCTCTCTCTTTCCCCACTGGCTGAAGTACTTGAGAGGCACAGGCTTCCCAAACACCTGACACCTGAGGTTCCCCTCTGATGTACAATCCTCCCTTTTAGTTTTTAATTCTTACAAAATTCATAGTTTCCCCTATTGCTTCTTTCGTCTTCCGATATCCAATTTCATTTATCAGCAAACCTACAGTTTGTTTGTAAAGGCAAATATCTTTTCCCGTTCATCAATCAGTGTAATCCCTCCCACTGTTTCTTTTATCTCTCTCAGTGCTAACTTTATCTACCAGCAGATCTACAGCTTTTTTGTAAAGACATAAAGTATAAAGTAGGTGTTTATTGGAAGGATGCACCTTGGGCAGTGCAAGAGCCTGGATGGGTCCAGACTAGATCGAGGATGGATCCTGGTCATGAGTTTTTACACCCTGACAAGTTTTGGTCCATTTACACATTGGGGTCAGCTGTCTAATTATAGTTCCAGGTCACAAAGTCTGAACCCCTTGGCTTGCCCCCTTTTCCTTTCCATTGTTTGTGCTTTTTGGGTATGGTTGTCCCTGATTCTCCATCTGGGAGGGGATTGTTGTGTCTGACTTCCCTGTGAAGAGAACTTAAAACACTCAATGTGGAGTTTGAGTTACACACCAGGCAGCAGAGAAAGTGGAAAATAGAAAAGCTAAAACTTAAGGCATCACAGCAAGCTGCAAGTTTGGGGGCTTCTGCAAAGTTTATTTATCCATGTGTTGCTGCTGGATGCTGCTGGCTCTCAGGTGATTCCTGGGAGCAGTGGGGGTGTGTGCAAGGACACACCTGCACTGTCCCTGTTGGTGAAGTGTGCAAGTTGTCTGCATTCCTGCCTTGTTTCGAGTGGAGGCACAATCTGCACCTGTCCCCCATGAACTGGCAGGTTTGGGCTCAGACTGGGCCAGCTCTGGGCACTGTGGCCAGTCCTGTGTGCCAAAGGAGTGACCAGAGTCCTGTGGTCTGGGCTGTGGCAGGAGCAGAGCTGGAATGGAGGGACAGCTTTGATTCTGAGGCTCAGGGGCACTCTGGTCATGGTTTTTTCCAGCTGTCAGTGCCGAGGGGTGCAGAGCTCAGGAGGCTGAGGCAGGGAAAGCATGGGCTGTTCTGGTATTCCCCTGAGGGACAGAAGAAAACTGGCAGTTTTGATTTCTGAAGTGCAGATCCCATAAGTGTGTGAGCTCAGACCTGCACCTCCCACTCGTTGTAGCTGACTGGATCCTGAGAAAGAGAGGCCTCTGATGAGGCCCCCGTGTCACAGTCATTTCTGGAAGGGCTCTGCCCACTTTACTGCTTCCTGTGCATCCTGTGATGCTTTTTGTTGTTAGATGTGCCTTTTTGGTGGTTTGGGGATTTCACAAATATGTAATGAGCAGTTTTCCTCTGCCTTTGCTGAATGACTCACCCCTTTAGCAGAACCTGTCTTGCCATAAATCATGTGAAGAAAGCCATGGAGTCTCTCATGTGTGAGTTGTATTCACTGAGATGCAGACTTTGCTTAAATACAACTGCTTAGAATGAGAGGAGCCAGTTCTGGGTGGGAAATCAGACTGGCTAGTGAATTATTGATGGCACTTTTTAAAAAGCAGTACAGATGAATAACCAAGGCAAGGCTGGGAGGGGATGATGGCTCTGAATGATCTCTTGGCAGTGTTTTTGAGCACTTCAGCAGCTGGGTGAAGTCTCTGGGCACTGCGATGGGGAAGGGACAGCAGTGGGAGTAGCCACCCCTCTGTCCGTAGGAAACTGTCCCCTGTGGGAGCAGATGGCTGAAACAATAGTGGGCTCCACCCCAAACAAAAGATCCATTTGCTAAAGGAAGCGCTCAGTGAGGAGCTCCTGGGGTGGGGAAACTCCAGGTGTGACTCCTACACGCTGTGGGCAGGAGGAGCTGGTCCTGGATCCCGCAGGGAGCCCCACACATCACCCCCCACCTACTCAAATCCTCCTCAGGAAAAGCAAGCATGAGTCAGGCAGGCACTTCTAGGGCCCTTCCACAATGGCACGTTGTGTTTGTGCCCATCGCTGCACTTCAAGCAGGAATCCAGGCATGGTTTGCAGAATAAATCACATTTTTCTGAACTGTGTGCACACACCTAATTTGCCTGTGCAGTGTCTGCTGTGGCAGAGCCTTGCTTAAGATGTTGAGGCTTTTATTCTGAGATGTCTTTGCATTGATGGGTCTTAGGGGCATAAAAAAATCCACGAGTGGAGATACCAGTATAAGTAGCTTATTGTTAGTGGGTTTTTTTAAAATAATTTAAGTATTAAAATGTTGGCTGCATAGAAGACAGCAAAGCTCCTACAAGAAAAAAATGTATTTGATCCCCAAGGAAATAAAATAAGAAAGTTTTATTTTTGGAAGAGTGGATATACAGGCAGTTTGGAGAGATATAAGCACTGTGCTGTCTGAGCTCAAGGAAGCAGGGCATGAAGTGATCTGGAGTAACAATTTAGCTGCTCTGCCATTTAGTGTGTATGTTGCATATTTAGCACTTTTTTTTGCATTTCAGTAGCTCTTCCTGATCTCAGCCCAGTTCTGGGAAGATAATAAAAAATACCAGTGGGCTCAGGCAGCATTAGCAGTGCAGCCTAAATCTCACCAGAGGTGTAACCAACCTCAGCTTGTCCCAGACAATCTGCACACCTTGCAGAGCCCCAGGTAAGCTCAGAGCCCTGCCAAGAAGCAGGGACTGGGGCTGGGGGATGTTTTTTTCTTGTCCCACCATCTGTGCTGCTGGGATTCACTTTCCCCCTTTGTTGTCTGGTTTGTTTGGGTGGTTTTTGGCCACCTGAGCCCCCCTATCCCCAGGGGCTGTGCTCGGGATCCCTCCTGTGTGGCAGCAGGAATGATGTCCCTGTGGGAAATCCTTGGAGCAGCAGCTCCAGGATCCGTTTCCCTCCCCAGGGCTCCCCCTGAGCGCTGCTGCTACCAACAGAGTGCTCTCCTGCCCCGGAGCTGATCCCGAGGAACTCCCACCAGTGTCAGCAGCTCATCAGCTGCAGTGAAGCAGGAGCTGTGAAATAGCTGCTTTTCAGAGGGCTGCTCGGTTCCACCTCATCTGTGTCACATTCAGCCCTTGACAGATTTTCGGAGGGGATTTCACAGGTTCAAAGCATCATCCCAGCGAGTTCCTCCCCAGGCAGCAGCGTGGGAGGACCAGGGGCTGATGTGTTGTTAAATGATCACTTGTGCCTTAAAATGCAGCTCAGACCCAGACAAGCCTGCAATGTTCAGCAGCTTTTTTTTTTTTCTCCTGCTGCCTGTTGATTCATCCTGAAGCCAGGCAAAGGCATTTGAAATCCCTCTGAAAATTGCAGCAACAGGCCATTGCTCAGTTAGCTGTGGACATCACTTCATGTAGGTGTGTGCTGGGAAGGTGAGAAAAATCCCTGGGAAACCACTCTCTCGTAGGTGTGTGCTGGAAAGGGGAGAAAATCCCCAAATCCCTTCTCCTGGTCCAAGGGTCAGTAAGCTGCCAGGGGGATGTGTGGGATGCAGAGCCCCGTGTCCTGCTTGGCCTGGCTCCCTGTGCTCTCCCTGCCAGGGCTCTGTGTCCTGCTGTCCATCCCTGCTGCAGGGATGCTTTGGGATGGAGCAGCTGCTGCTGGGGAGCTCCTGCTGGACCAGCAGGGCTGTGACAGAGCTGCTGGTGGCATTGCAGGGGAGGGATCAGTGTCCCTTCAAGCACAGCCAGGTGGAAAATCACCCCTGGAGAGGTCTGACGCTCACAGATTGGTTATTTTTGAGCCATGAGGACGATTTCTGGAAGATCAGTTCGTTCCTTTGCCTTTCACCAAGGGCTGGGTGGTCTCTGGTGTCACAGAAATTGTTGGCACTGGGCTGCCTCTCCAAGAGATGGGTTTGCCATCACCTCTGGGGCTCATGTGGGCACCCCAACATCTGCAGTTGTGTTTCCACTCCTGGACTGAAGATTCTGGAGCAGAGGAGGAGCAGGATGGAATCCAGGGTAGTAGGGCAGCTTGTTCTGCTCCATGCTGCCAGCAACCAAAAACTGCTTTGAGCAAATGCCTGAGTGTGAGCTCAGGAGTGTCCTCCACTGTGCCCCAGTTTTTATCCTAATGAATCCTGTTAAACCTTCCCAAAGTCTGTCACAGTTCTTGCTTTGTAGAATCCACGTTTGCTGACCCTGAATCTCTTAAAATGCAAACTTAAATTGCATTTGGCACAAGAGAAGGAGACTAAAATCTTGTTCTTATAATAGATGTTCCGAGGTGGTAAAAAAGCAAAACAAACAAAACTTATTGCTAAAGAACCGTGTGTCCATCTAGAGGAATTTAAATAGTTTCTATTATTGACTGTATTTTGTTCCATTAAATTGGGTCAAATTTCTTATTTCCCTTTAATCAATTTCCCTGGAAGTTTCCTTTATTTTTCTCTCCTTCTAGTAGATTTTCCCATAATATTAGACAATCTGAGCCTATGATTTGTGACACATTAATAACTACAGAGGAAAGAGCTAGTCATGTAAAAGAATGTTGTCTTGGCAAGGCAGTGCTTGCTTTTCCTCAGCTGGGAGTTGTGCTGCTTGGAACACAGCAGCAGGCAAGAAGGAGCCCTGCTTTATTCAGATAGAAAAGCAGAAACAAATGGTCTCTTTGCCCTTGGGAGATACCTATTTGCAAGTTTAACCATAACCATGATTATTATGGGAGTATCATGGTTTCCAGCTGAATTAAATGAATTTTTCCCCCTTTCATTTCAACTTCAAGACAGTCATGCCGTTGGCTGCAAGTGCAGCTGACAGAAAAACTGCTGCTTTCCCTAAAGAACATTTTCTCTCCCTTGAAGCACAGAATGTAAAAGCCAATTCTGACAACATTTGTCACTTTGAGCGTGCAACCAAAATATTTCAGTGTTTAAAGTTGGAGTGAGAGCGAAGGGAATGCCTGTCCCTCCTGCAGGCTGCCAGGGCTAAACTCCTGCTTCTTCTTGTCTTTGGTGCTGCTGGTGGTGAGAGCAAAATCCCAGCACAGCACACAGAGTGAGGATGGCTGGGCAGGGTTTGGGCTGGGCAGGGTTTGGGCTGGGCAGGGTTTGGGCTGAGCAGAGTTTGGGCTGAGCAGGGTTTGAGGTGAGCAGGGTTTGAGCTGGGCAGGGTTTGAGCTGGGCAGGGCTTGGGCTGAGCAGGGTTTGGGCTGAACAGGGTTTGGGCTGGGCAGGGTTTGAGCTGAGCAGGGTTTGGGCTCAGCAGGGCTTGGGCTGGGCAGGGATTGGGCTGGGCAGGGTTTGGGCTGAGCAGGGTTTGGGCTGGGCAGGGTTTGAGCTGAGCAGGGTTTGGGCTGAGCAGGGTTTGAGCTGAGCA
>JAOTQP010000841.1:13908451-13945701 GCA_026413545.1 Cichladusa arquata
GGCAGGGCTTGGGCTGGGCAGGCATTGGGCTGGGCAGGGTTTGGGCTGGGCAGGGTTTGGGCTGGGCAGGGTTTGGGCTGAACAGGGTTTGGGCTCAGCAGGGTTTGGGCTGGGCAGGGTTTGGGCTGAACAGGGTTTGGGCTCAGCAGGGTTTGGGCTCAGCAGGGTTTGAGCTGAGCAGGGTTTGGGCTCGGCAGGGCTTGGGCTGGGCAGGCATTGGGCTGGGCAGGGTTTGGGCTCGGCAGGGCTTGGGCTGGGCAGGCATTGGGCTGGGCAGGGTTTGGGCTCGGCAGGGTTTGGGCTGGGCAGGGTTTGGGCTGAACAGGGTTTGGGCTCAGCAGGGTTTGGGCTCAGCAGGGTTTGAGGTGAGCAGGGTTTGGGCCGGGCAGGGTTTGGGCCGAGCAGGGTTTGGGCTGAGCAGGATTTGGGCTGAGCAGGGTTTGAGCTGAGCAGGATTTGGGCTCGGCAGGGCTTGGGCTGGGCAGGATTTGGGCTGAGCAGGATTTGGGCTGAGCAGAGTTTGAGCTGGGCAGGGTTCGGGCTCAGCAGATCCCCCCAGGAGGGACTGAAGGGAAATGCTGAGCAGGCCCAGGGGTGAGTGACAGACACTGAGCCCAGCCATGGTTTTCCTGCCATCCATCTCCCACTGCCTCGCTGAGCTGGCTGCAGTTCATAGACAGTGTCACACTTATCTGACACTGCTGCCATGGGTGCTTGCCACTCCTCCTTTGTGAGGACACCATAAATTATCTGCAGAGGAGGAGGTGCAGAAAAGCTCTCTATTTTTGGTGCTTTTTGCTTGGATGGCTCTGCACAAACTGCTGATTAAGTCTTGCTGGCAGCAAATTAGAAACTGTTGTCAGTCACGCTGTGTTCTTCTTTTCAGACTGTTTAGACCACATTTTCAAGGTTTCCCCATGAGAGCTGGAAATTAGCTTTATTTATTTGGTTCATAAGTCTTCCACGGCTGCATACTCCTATCAGGAGGTGAATTATCCCACCCTCTGATCAGAGATTTGCTTCTCTCTGGGTGTCTTGCTGATGTCCCTGGAGCTGGAGGTGCCTCCTGCCCTTGGTCCTGCCCAGCCTTTGTCTTTCCTCCCACTGCAGAGCTCAGGATGCTTCAGGCAGTGATGGAGGGGATCAAAGCCTCTCAAACATGAATGAGCTGGAGAAGTGTTGAGCACAGCAGCTCTGCTCCTATCAATCCTACCACAGGCAGCTCGTGGTAAATAAACCCAGTGTGACAGCAGGAATGAAATATTTTCTTTGGCTCGTTGAGGTTTGCACTGAGGTGGAAGAATTAATCCCATAACAAATTACACCTCTGCTATTGCTTCCAGGGGTCAGGGTTTTTTTAGACATCCTGCTCTATCTGCTCTTCTCAAACCCTACAGGAATCAGTGGCTGGATCAAGAACTTTTGGAGGTTTGGAAAGACAGGTCGGGGGTGGTGAGTTCCAGTTTGAAGGCTTCCAGCTGGGGTGAACTGGGGCTGCTCTGAGCAGAGTAGGGACAGAGGTGTCCAGGGAGGGATCTGAATATTTGTTCTGGGATGCCAGTTGTGAGCCCACCCCTCTTAAACAGCCACATTTTGGGTTTATTTGGTTTATCTACTCAGAGGTAGCAGTGGCTTTGTCCTCACTGAGCTGCACCTGAGCCTCAGTCCTGCTCCTCCTGATCAGGAGGATCTCCTCACAGGGATGAAACCTCTCTGATGCCTCATTGTCAGTGGGGCCAGCAGAGAACCCGAGTTCACAGAGCTGGAGGTCACAGAGTGCTGCAGTGTTGGAGAGTGTGGAGGGGCTCCACTCTAGCAGGATTTATCACAGAGTTACAGAATGGATTGGCTTGGAGGGCACCCTGAAGCTCATTGTCCCCAGGACACTCATCCAGTGCCACCCCTCCCACTGGACCAGGCTGCTCCAGCTGGGATTGTCCCTTGTCACCTCCCAGCAGCAATGGGTGCCACTCTCCTGGGGGAGATCTGGAGCTGTAACAGATTTCTCCAGGCAGTCAGTTTTCTCCAAATACCCCTTTTTATCCCCCCCTAAAAGCCAAATCTCCTCTCTGCTGCAGGAGAGGTGTGGATCCTGTGGGCAGCTGGGGAAGCAGGACCCACCTTTGCCTGCCCTGGCACAGCCCCTCGGGGTCAGTTTGCATCCCATGTGAGCTGTTCAGCTCAGCCCAGGGATTTCAGGCATCCTCACCCCTCCAGGAAGGGGCTGAAGGCTGGAACCCTGAGCAGAGAGGGTCAGGGGAGGCTGGGTGGGCTCGGGGCAGCAGGGGCTGCTCCCTGCAGGCTGAGCTCACTGGAGGAGCTGCAGGGCTCTCAGACAGTGGCTCCCTTTCTGTCCTGTGTCACTGCATGCATTGTATTTCTTGGCACCACGAATCCATGACATCTTGATTTGCAAACAGTCAAATAAAATAGAAAAATAATGTCCCCTGTTAATAGGTTGACACACTGCTTCAGGCCAAGTGTGAGTATTCCTATAGCATTTGCTTTGCTGCCTTATGTCAGTGACTGTTGCTATTGAAAGTAAACACCCCAACTGGTTAAATCAACAGTGTTTTGTTTATTCAAAGCTCATAAACTCCAGTAGCTGTAGGTCACTTTATGAAGTGCCAACCCCTGGGGGAAGAGAAGGAATAGTGTGAAATTATTGCATGCAGTGCACCCATCATGAGCCTTAGAGGAAGGGGATTTATTAGCAATTAATATTTCTTGCAGAGGAAAAAAAATAATCCTATTGAGGCAGCTCCACACTGAACCTTGAACCTCTGTACTGGTGGAAATGGGGAAGGGGGTGAAGCCTTCTTACACGCTTGGGTGAAAAAAAGAGACCTTGGAAAATGAAAAGTGGCTGGGGTTTTTATTATTGGAAAAGGATTTCAAACCACCCAAAGGGAGGAGAAGAATTCAGGTAGAGCAGGGCAGGGAGAGCCTTGAGTGTGGTGTCTGCACTGGGGGGCTCAGCTGGAACTCCTCCAGTGGGATCATTCTGCAGCACAGCTGGGGCACTGGAGGTTTGCACACTTGTCTCAGGGCAAGCACAGCTCTGGGGGTGCCCAAAGTCATCCAGACTGCAATTGAGAGGAGTCAGAGCCACTTCCAGGCTAAAATTTGTCCTTCCTCGTGCCAAAGGAGCCTTGGAAACCACTGATCTGGGATGGCAGGTACCAAGCTCTCTGTTAACACAGTGCAGCTGGAAAGAGATGCAGGTTAATCTGGAATTTTGATGATTTAGGATGTTTTGGAAGTGAAATTTGTTGATTGAATAGGGATAGAAAGTATCCAAGGCAATGCTTAAATAGTTAAATATTTTCTCTTGACTGTTGTAGATATGCTTTTTGATGATTGCTATTTCCTCTTAAGTCTTTCAGGTTATAGATCTGTCTTTGTGATAAATCCAATTAGGAACTCATCAAAAATGTTAATATTTTGGGAAAGAAATTAATCCTACAGCCATGTGAAAGAAATCAGCTTCTTTGAAAATAATCTGAATATATATTCTTAACTGGCAGTATATTAGCCTAGATGTTATATACTTGAAAAGAACAATGAGTCCTAAGGTGGTTTTAAAAGGATTTCAAAACTGCCTCTCAAAAGGCCTAAGAAAGTTCCAACTATTGAATTCCCTCTGTTCTTCAATGAGAGCAGAATCTCTGTCTCGTGACTGAAGGGCTCAGCAGAGCTAGAGAAGTTGCAATGAAAGGTTTAATGCTTGAGTTTTCTCACCAAACACTCCAACATTTTCTGCAGGTGACGAGGGAGCTTTGTCTCTGTGGGGCAGCAGGGCAGTGCCAGGTCAGGTCCCAGCCTGCCTGGGTGTGAGGCAGGGCTGCCCTGCACATCCAGGATCACGTTTCCCCAGCTCTGGCTCAGCCCCCAGTGCTGCTCAGTGAAGACACAAGTGCTCAGGGTCTCTGTCAGGGAGAGCTAAACCCAGCCAAGGCAGCTGGGAAAGAGATGAGCAGGATCCTCTGGAGGCCTTTCCAGTGGGGCTGGATGGATCTGGAGGAGTTTGAGGGCAGGTCATGAACTCTCAGTTCAGCAGCCCCGAGCTGCTGCCCACCTGGGCTGCTCACAGGGAAGCTCCTGATATTTTCCAGCTGTCTGAGTTGTAGGGAACAGTTCTCACATCTTCACTTTCCTCAGCTGCTGCTGCTGGATAGCAAACAGTTGGAATGCTCTGCAGGGATGGAACCAGGGTTCCCAAAGCTTTTCTGACCGTGCAAATGGCTGTTTTATGGGATCAGAGGAAAGGAGGTGGGGAGATGGTGCTGTCCTGGTTTTCTGGCTGGGGAAAGAAAGAATAACTTGTTAAAGTCATGCTCCAAATTTGTGGCCAAGACCAGTGAAGACCTTAGCCAGCCTCGATGACATCCATGTCCATCTGGATCCCAGCCCACCCTTCCCTCCCTTGCCTTCTACAATCAGACTCAGTCTGTGACACGGGGCACTGCTCCTCAGGGATGTTCTGCAGACCCTGCTTGGGAACACCTGGGCTGCAGCAGTCCTAGTGTGACCCCTCCTGATCACACCTGGGGCTTTGTGACTGCCCCTCCTGTGAGCCCAGATGCCACACATGGGATGGAGATGGGGCTACCCCCTGTGCCAGGCCTGTCCTGTGGAATTTTGGAGAAGAAGTTCATTTTTTTTTTCCCCCTCTGAAGGAATTCAGTGTTATTCAGTGGAATCCTCTGTGCAGGTGGAATTTTTGGGCTCTGGGGCTGCAGTGTGCCTGCACTTGAAAATTTGGCTGTTGGCTTGGAAACAGGCATGGGCAAGTTTCAGCTCATTCATCCAGGCTGTCCTTTCTCAAGGACAAGGAGCAGGGCCAGCACAGCTGAACCACTGCAGCCAACTCCTGAATGTTTCCAAATAAAATGCCTTGAGTAAGTTTATTTTTCCCTCTCAGACCTAAATTTAGCACCTTGGAGAAGCTGCTTTGGCAGTCGGCGGATGGTAACGATGACAAGATCTATCTGTGGATAGTTCTGGGAAGATTTGGAAAGTCCTGGTAAAACAGAGCTGGTTTCATTCATGTTTGCAATTTGTCCACAGCCCAAAGGTCTGCCCATGAGCTTCCAATGGTCGAAAGACAAGACATTGACAGCTGCCTGGTTTATGGAGGACAGCAGATGATCCTCACTGGACAGAACTTCACAGCAGAGTCCAAGGTGGTGTTCACAGAGAAAACATCAGGTAAGGCAGGTGTTTCCTAACCTCCCCTAATGGGATAAGGCAGATCTGTAGTGCCAAATCTCATCACAAGATCTGTGCTCATGATTAACTCTACTCAAGGGAGTAGTCCCATTAAAGTTCATGTAATGAAACCATGTGAGTAAAGTTAGTCCTGGGAGCAACTGTTTGTGGTGTTGCTTCACAAGAATCCAGGCACTGGGAATCAGCAGGGACAGGATTTGTTATCAAAGAAAGGAGATGAGCTCTACATGTTCCTCTGTGCTTGTTTAATCACATGTTTAGTGAATGCTACTGGAGAAATTATCATTGAAATGAACTTTTTTTATTGATGTGAACTACAGGCAAAGATTGTGTTTTCTTCCCTTTAGAAACCTGTGGAAAAAAAGCAAACATAATGTGTCTTTTTATATAAAATTATTTTTATATGCGTAATGAGATACAAGAATCCATCCCTTCCCCTTCCATATTTTTTATTGTAAACTTTGTGTTCCCTTTGTGCTGTTAAGAAAGCTTGGTGTTTGGAAGCTTTCTGTCAGTGAACTGAGGTAGAGGCATCTTAAGTGATATATCCAGTGACTTGAACAGAGTTTGAGAGATTGCATTGCCCAAGGGAGCAGCATGTGCATGGGGTATGGGGTAATGCCACTGGAAAAAAGTGAGAATTGAGCCAAAAATGAATATAAATCCATGAATGTGCATGGGCACCTGCTGGTGACATGGGGGGAACAAAGCATTCTGTGGGTCCCAGCTCCTGCCCCCACCAGCAGCAAGCCAGGCAGTTTTTGCAGGTATGAAAGGCTCTGGGGAGCTGGGGAGCTTCAGAGGAGCCTGTGCAGCCAGAGGAATTCTTTTGGCACGCTCTGTTTCCTTTCAAGCCCATGGATTAATTCCTTCCCACCGTGCTGCCACTGTTCCACCGTGTCAGCGCCTGGGGAGGGGACATGGGAACATCTTGGCAGCCTGCAGTGCTACCTGTCCCAAGAATGCTCTGCAGCCCTGCAGGAGAGGATCCACTCAGAGCTCCTGATGCCATTTCGAGGAAACATCCCAAATGCCCGGCCCCTATTTCCATATAAGAGCAGAGAAGGCTCTGGCTGGAAGAGATGTTAGAAAGTAAAAAGAGCAACAACATTTTCCACACTAAGTCTAAAGCTTTTCTTCCCTGCTGGGGAAACTGCAGGGTTTTTTTTCCTCTTTTTTTACCTCCTAGTAGGGGAGAGACAGGACTTATCCCAGAGGCAGTGCCCAGTCTGGAGCAGGGATTTGCTTGCTGGTGTTCCATATCCTGCCTCCCCCTGCCCTCGGCCTCTGCAGGCAGTCCCAGCTGCTGGACTCTGAGTAATTGATTGGCAGAGGGGCAATTTAGAGGGTGGGAGGTCCAGAGTCAAACCCCTGGGCTGAATCAGGAGTCTGTGTGGTTTGCAGTGGTTATCTGGGGGTCTCTGAGTGGTTCTCTGAGAGTTCCATAATGCAGCAGCCCCTCTGGCAGAGGTGCCCTGAAGTGCTTTTAAATGAACATTGCTTGATTTAATAGGTGTATCCTAAGGTGAGGAAGGTTAAGAAACTGCAGATGGGCTGAGTCCAGCTGAGCTGGACGTGCATGGGCTGAGTGCAGCCAACTGAGAATTGCTTTGTGCCTGGTGAGTGCCCCAGCTCACCTAAAATCAGGATCTTGTGCACCTGAGCCTTTCAGCCTCCCTCACTCTGCACTGTAGGCAATTCCAAATATCTCTGGGCTGTCTGTTCATAGTTGCCACTGCCTTGGGCTGCAGTGAGCCCAGCTGTGCAGCCCAGATGTGGATGGAGCAGTGCTGGGCTGGGAGGGGAGCAGCTCAGCCAGGGCTCCCTGCCCTGCACAGCCCGTGCAGAGAGTGCTGATGAGCTGCTCGGGGGCAGGGGAAGCCACAAGCTCCATTCTGGGGGTGGCTGGCAGCACAGCTCTGCCTGACCCCAGTGCAGAGGGCTGGGTCCCTTCCAAAGCCACGCTGCCCCCGAGCCTGTGAAACAATCACACCTTTGTCAAGGCAGGAAGATGCAGCAGGCTCACAGGGGAAGCTTGGTTTGCTCAGAGTTTCATTTTAACAGCTCATAAGCCTTGTCTGTGCTAGCAAGTGATGCTGGATTTCCCACTTTGGCTGCTGGTTTTTGCTGTGCTGGTAACAAGGTGAGAGCAGCGGTGCATGTAACCATCCCACAGCTTTTGGCAGAGCTCCTTGGCTTGGGTGTCCAGGGTTTAAGGTGAGAGTGGCAAGGCTCTTCTTTCCCCCAAGTATTTTTGTGCAGCCAGGTTTTCTCCTGTTCGTTGTTCCACAGGCTCCAAGCTCTGGGTGCCCCTTGGATGTGGGGTCTGGGTGAAGCAGGTACTGAAAGGATCAGTCCTACAAAACTGAGGGAGCTGCTGTTTGGGGTCACAGCTGTAAATCAGGCTTCATCCCTCAGGGGAACACTCAGAACCTCTTTCCATTTCCTCTGGATCTTGTAGACAATTCTTCACCCACCATCAGCAACGCAGAGAACGTGGAGCTGCTGGCATTTGTGACAAAAACTCTTGTCACCATGAGCAGGAATGAACAGGTTTTGTCTTTTCCCAGATCTGCAGATATGGGTGTTTTTCCATAGAAATACCTGTAAAATAAGGACAATTCCCTGAGCTGGGGGGGACGTCCTTGTGAGAGTGAGTGTCCTGCAGGCAGTGGCAGGAGCTGGGACAGGCTGGGACAGTCCCAGCTTGGCTCAGGGCAGGAAATGGCAGCAGGAAACAGAGTGGAGGGGCTGGAGCTCAGTGCTCTGAGAGGATAAAACACTTGTGTTCGAAATGCTGATGCACAAATAGCATTAATTTTCTGAACTCTGAAGTTTCTCGACACGCAGAGTTCTGAGTTCTTTTCACGGTTATCTCTTGTGGATGCAAGATGATCAAATGGAGCTGCTGTGAGCCAGGGGAATCACCAATTCCCTAAGCCCAGCACACAAAAGCAGAGTTTGGCTGACAGAGTTCGAAGATCTGAACTTGGAGACATGTAACTGAGCCCATCTACATTCAAGTAGGTCAGGGGAAGCAACTAGATTGGACTGTGCTCTTTTAATTTGGATCTGGAAGAGAAAGCTTGAAAAGCAGTCTTGGAGCTATCAAGGACTTGGAATAGGGTGAAGGTCAAGGGTGTTAGTGCTTGGTTGGGGCCCAGATCTTACAGTGCAGTTAAAAAAAGAAGAGATTTGGAATTCCCCCTTTTATTTATTTTAATTGCCATGTAATAATTTGCAAGTCAGATGCTGGTTGCATTGTGTTTACTCCCATTTGTGTACTGGTTACTGCTGCTCTGCTGTCAGTGATAGAGGAGGTTCGTGTTTCTCGGGGAGAAAAGTGCAAATGGACTGTGCTTCCCCCTGCCAAGCTCTTCTGGTGGCCACATGGACACCGTGAATCATCCCCAGGACAATGTGGGTGGTGGAGGAACAGCCCAAACACAGCGTCCATCCTTGGAGTGGCTCCACCATGAACGTGCAGCTCGGGCCAGCAGGGTGAGGAGAGGAGGTGCTGCCTGTGCCCTTGCAACTGGGGCAGCTGCCAGGTGGGGATGTTCACAAAATCAACCTGTCTGGAGCCCAGCAGTGGTGCTTGGGCACACCTGATGTGTCCTGAGCAGGAGAGCTCAGCCAGGGCAGGGTCAGGCTGTGCTGTTCCCTGTGGGGTGCTGGGTTGAGGCTTTTGCCTGCACAAAAAGCCCAAAATGCTGCACCTCACACTCTGGAAATGAGCCATGGAATGTGCCAGGGGATTCCAGGAGTCCTGTAAGATAATGGACTGCAGGACACTGTGGTGGGATGGCAGCAGGGCAGGTTCAATGTGGAGAGAAGGTTGCTGCTGTGTTGGTTTGATGGTGGGATTGTGCTCTTTGTGGGAGAGGTAAAGGAAATTCCAGCACTGTCCACAGCAGTGTTCCCCTTCTCTGCTAGGTCAGTTCCTCACCGTGCTCCAAACAGGGAGCTGAATCCCTCTTTGTAGTCTGACAGTTTTGTGAGTGATCCAAAAACTCCTGGGGAGTGCAGAAAATAGCAAATTATTTCAGCAGTTAACTCTGTGAACTTAATAGTGCAACATCAATGATGCAATTTTCTCAGGGAAATTCAAGATAAAACAGAAAGCTTTTTTAAAAACTCCAGCGTTCTCCCAGGTTCATTCAAAAGAGATGTTTGCTACTTGAACAAATAAACAACTTTAAATATTGAATGTGAGGGTAAAGAGTATTAATCAGGAGGATTGGTTTGCCTGGTTCTGCTGTGCAAATTAGAAATTAGGGAAATGGGGCAACTTGTGCCTTTCCTTGCTGCTGTAGCTGCTGAAAGGCAGCAAACCTTTCTCCCCAAAGCTTTCCCCTGGCTGGAACGTGCTGCCTGCCCGAGGTGCTCTTGGGGCAATCACCCCACTGGGGATTCCAGAAAAACACAGCAAAACAGGAAAAAATCCAAGGCTCACCCAGAGAAAAGTGCAGGAGAGTGTGGCTGCAGAAACGGAGTTGCCATAGCTGTGACAGACTCAGCGAGACAGGGTGGAATCCAGTGTTTTGGAAGGTTTCCCCCTATGACACAAGATTTTGGAATTTTACAGCTGGTAAATCCTTATTAGCACAGGCAGCCACTACTGGCCTGGATTCCCTGGCTCACTGTTTACTATGGGGGCGCCTGATGGAAGTGTGCCTGGTCCTGATTATTCAGCTTAATTGTTTAGGGAGAATATTAAAAAATAATCATAATTCTTGGCATAAACAAAAGGCAGAGAGACAAGCTCCCATCACCTGTTGACAGAAAATTGATCATGAAGAAAGCTGGCATGGGGAGTGGAATTCCCTGTTCTCCCACTTAGTCATCGCATCCTGGTGTGACTCATTTTATTACATGGAGGTTCCCAGTGGTTTTATTTTGAGAGAAGCTTTTGTTTAATAATTTATACACACACACACAAACACACTTATAATCTTAAAAATACAACAGATCTATTCTGATGAATTGGCATAAGGAATCATTTGGAAGAGCTCTGGAATGAAATGCTGTTCCTCCTGCTTTGCTGTTCAACTACTGTATTTGTGTTTTATTTTAATGGGAATTGAATTCCTCAACAATAGATGGGGAGAATTCGCCTCTAGACTTGTTCTCACTGTGCAAAATGTCAGATTTGGGGCTGGGCTGGCTGGTGGATGACTAATCCACTGCCCTTTTACCTCCCAGACCTTGCCTTGTATCTTTGGCCTTGGTGAGTCAAACTTCTGTCCTCAGAGCAATGAAGGCACTGGCCTCTGCTCATAGCAAACAGAGCTCCATTAACTGCAGTGGGCAGTCTTGCTTCAGAGAGAAAAAGAAACCCATGAAAATGAAGCTCAGGAATGAATTTAATGGTTCTACTTTTCATGAGTTTTAAATACATTCATTCCATGTCTTCTGTAAAGTTTGAAAATTGTTTTGAAGAACTTAGAAGGAGAAAACTGCTCAGGACCAGATGCTGAGCAACCTTGTGCTGACTTGAAGCAGAGTAACTTCCCAGCTGAAATCAGAATTTTTCCCTGAATTTGTCTGGAATTTGCCCAGAGCAGCAGAGAATTCTGAGTGAGGGATCCCCATAAGGTTTCTGCTTTCCAGAGTGGTTTTGTCCTACTGGAAACCATTCACTGCTCTCCCTTTGTTCTTGGGATGGCTCTAAAAACCCTTCTTTGTTTTCCAGAGATCTCTGTCATCTGCTGATAAAAGCCGACAGAGATAATTGCTGTGCTTTTTTGGAAGCCCTTCCAAGAAACAGAGGGGATGGGGACAATTCCCTGCAGGCCCAGGGGAGCTGTGCAGAAATGTGCAGAGCTGCCCCTCTGCTCACCAGGCTGGGCTTCTTTGGGGAGCCAGCAACAGGTTGTTCATTAGGTAATTAAGTGCTGGACTGGAAAGCAGTGTACATTTGCAGGCAGGGGTGGAATCCCATCCAGAATCAGCACAATAGTATATTTAGTCTTCAGCTGCAGAGAACTGCAAAGAACATTTCCTGAGCCTCTCAGCCCATCAGTCATGCTTGTTCAAATAAAGCAGTGAGTTTGTTTCTCTGCTAGTTACTGACCCCAAAGTCATGAGTAAGGGATCCTGAGTAATGTGTAAAGGCTGTAACTGCTTCAGAAAACCTTTAATTGGCTAATTAAAAAAAGTCCTATGAGGGGCTGCAGAGAATCACCCAGAATGTTCCTAATGCAGACTGACATTTTGATTTCCCCCAGTTTGGAGCAGGACTTTTGGTATGATGGCAGTTTGACTTAGAAAGGGTAGAATTACTTTCTTCCAACAACTCATTCATTCCCCCAAAGAGTGCTGACACAATCAGATCTCTCATCGGGGTTTAATGCTAAGTCTCATAGCCCTGAAGCAGCACAAAAATCTCTATTTCCTGAACACTTCACTGACCTGTGGTGTTAAAGACTTGCCAACTAAGACAAACCATTAAATGAGCAGGGAACCACAACAGTAAAAATATTGCATGAGGCAGCCATGGCTGGTAAGACCTCAGGGTCTAAATCCAAGAATATTTTATCATCCTGAGTGCAACTTTGCAGGGGCAGGGCTTGAATTCCCTGTGCTGGAGGTACAGTTTGAAAGGCACCACACACGTGGACCTGGCACTGAGGGATCTCCTGCAGTTTTCTGTGCTCTCCATTGTTGAGGCAGGTTGAATTCTATGCAATAAGCAGCCATCTGCACTTGTAGACTTTAGATTAAATTTTTAATCAAGCTGGGGTTTAGTCCTCTCAGTTTCCAAGCAGGAGCTGTTTGTCCTGTTTGTGGCATGACAGTTATGGGGTAATTAAGGCCAGAAGGGATCTCAGGGTCCAGCACAGCCTCCTGCTCAAAGCTGGGCACATTTGTGGTGCCTTTGGTGTGCCAGGTTTGTACTGGGGGCTGTGCTCCACTCCCACATCAGCCTCAGGATTTTCAGTACATCTTACAATAAGAATCTCGTTTTTCTTCAAGACTTTCTCCAAACATCCACTTTAATTTCCTCCTTAAAAAAAAAAAAAAGCTGCACTTATGTACCTTCTAAAGGTGATAAATGTGTTGACAGTTTGGTGCAGGTTTTCTCTATTCAGAATTTCCTGAAATGATCCTGAGACTTCTCAGTTTATTCCTCCTGCTCTCCGTTAGCTCCCAGAGTGTGCATAATCAAAAGTTTTCTTTTCATTACCAGGAAAAAGAATAGGTTAGAGTAGAGAGAGAGACACTTGTGAATGCAGTTGTATTTTTCATTTTCCTCACAGCCTCCCTCATCCTTCTGCCAAAAGCTCCCCATAATGTGCATATCCAGAGCAGTTAAAGGAAAAGCAAATATTGATTGTCTCGGGCTAAAGTGAAGCAGGGAGACAGATGGAGCCACATCATCATGTGTAAGCATAAAGGTCAGGGAGGGAACTGCAGAGTGTTAAATTCACCAGGGCTTCAGTGCTCAAAGAACAGGGATTGCTGCTGCTGACAGATTTGTTAGAAACCTGTTTAGCTGCCACAAATATGGAATGTACCCAAACAGAAGCATCTATCCTTGTTGGAATGATAACCCCAAATCCAGTTCTTTCTTGTTTGCCTTTTCTCATTCTTACTTTTGACCCGCACAGACTTTGGACTCAGCCTGAACATCATTTGATTTTTATGGTTGGCTTCATTAGCTTTTAGTGCCATTTCAGTGGCTCAGTTACTAAATCAAATCCCCTGTGGTTGTGGTTGCATGTGTTCCACAGGCTTCTCAAACGTGGCACATGACTTGGAGACCCGTTTCTACTTCAGTTTATGCATTTTGGACCAACAAATCCTTTTGATTTCCACCTTCTTTGTGAAGTGAGTGCTGTTGTATCTGCACAGACTGTTTGAATTTAGCAGTACAGAAGCAAAGATGGAAACATTCTGCCTGGAGCAAAACCAGTGTCAAATATTCCTGCTTGGCTGTCCTTGCTGTCAGGACATCTTCATGTGGCATTGCTGAGACAGCTCTGATGTCTCTGTCACAGCTCTTACTTCATGATGTATTTCCATGTTCCTTTGCCCTCCTCTTTTCCTCTGAGAACTCTAAAAAATTATCCTTTGGGGTGTTTAGGAGTGTGGGGAGCTTCCTTAACACACACTGTGATGGTTTCTTTTCTCAAAAGTGGAATTTCCCCATTGAGCATTTACTGCCTCGTAATCAGATGAGGATTTGCTGGATTAATTCCCCAGGATTTTGGCTTCCCCCTTCCCTGTTTTTGTCTCAACAGCAGCAAGGACTTGGCTGCAGTGACAGGAGTACAGATTGATTATAGCACTGGATGCTTGTGTTAAATGGCATTAAATAATGGGATATTTCCCATGCCTTTGCAGCAGGCCCTTGGGATGTGCTGGCTCCAGTGCCACAGCTTTGCTTTCCCCACGTCAGGAAAGACAACTCACTCACAGGGTGTGCCCAGAGGTGTCCCAGGTGTGCAGTGCTGGCCAGGTGAGGCTCTGTCCCACGGGGCTGGGGCACACAGGGACCCCAGGGCTGTGTCCTGGCCACTGAGCCCAGCTGGGGAAAGCCTGCCCAGAGAGCCCAGCACGTCTGTCAGCTCATTGTCTGGGCCCAGCACAGAACAAAGAGTACAACCAGAGAAAAAATGCAAAATGCATTTAAAAATACTCTTTCATTTCCCTTTTCGCCAGAAGCAGAAGTGCTTAAATAACAGAGGACAAAAGCAGCCCTTGCAGAACTTCCAAGAGTTGGGAAAAATAAAAAGCCCTGTGAGAAGGACTGGGTTTAGGAGATTTTCCCCCTGGTTCTGCCCAGTCTGGGGAGCCCCCAAAGCAGGCAGAGCTGTTCCCCCTAAAGCAGACATTCCCAGCCCATCAGCTCCTTGGGATACCTGTCCCCTGGCCAGTTTAAAAGCAAGCTTTCAGAAAGATATGAGGCAATTTTTTTTCCCCCCATCAGTACTCTTCTTCAGCAAATTGCTTGGATAAAAGGCTTAATGGAAAATGAAAATCAAAGGGGTAAAGATGAAAATCTTAAAAAGAAAAAAAGAAAGCACTGCAAAAAAAATGTTTCTCTATTTAAGGAGTGTTTGTAACCAGAGGAAGCAGCCAGTCTGTAAATGAATGTCCTGTCACTACTGATACACAGGGGTTCTGTGGTGGTATTCCATGCAGGGGGATCACACTTTGTTTTCCTCTCTAAATGGAATTTTGTGTAACTCAGGATGGACACGAGCTGCATGGATGTAATAATTAAGGGCAGCAAAGCTTGCAGTGGTTCAGGGTAGAGGCTGTCCCACATGCAGTGAAACGTTTTTGCTCTGAGTACAGTGAATATTTGGTGCTTTAGCACAGCTTTAGGGCTGCCAGTGGCATTCTCTGGGAATCCAAGTGGTCTTGGCTTAAAGCAGCACAGAGTTTGCTGAGCTGCTGACCCTGTGTGACCATGAACAAGTTTTGTGACCATGAACAAGTTGTGTGACCTTCTGATGCCCTCCAGCAGTCAGGCTGGCTGGACTCAGGCCTGGTAAAAAGCAGATGTTGCACCTGTGCTAAATATTTCATTCCTCAGTTTGACTAATTTCTACATAAACATTTAATTTTAATATGGTTGTAAGCTCTTTCCTGGCCAGAGAAGTGCTCAGTGATGTGTTTAAATGAAATGCTGTTGCTTTTGGTTAGGACTGGGAAGGTGCTTGAAATTAAGTCCATTTTGAGAGCTTTGCTAACTTAATGCTCTTGATTTACATATTTTTTTAATTTTTTAAGTAAGTTCTATGATTAAAAAAAACCCCCACAGTGAGGTTAATGTTGTGATATTCCTCTAGATGGGCAGCAGATCTGGGAAATGGAGGCAACAGTGGACAAAGACAAGAGCCAGCCTGTAAGTATGAAACTCTGGGTGCCCTCTCCTGCAGCTGTGTGTTCAAGGGGGAGCTCCAAAGAGCAGCTCAGAAACAGACAGAGCAGCAAATATCAAATACAGCAGTGCATGTGCTGCAGCAGGAATGGATTCCTGCAGGCTCTGCCTGTGGGTGAATCCAAAGCCTCTGGAATAATTGAGTTATTCTGATGAAAAGAGGGAATTTTGCAGTGCCCACCCTTTACCAAGCACTGTGGGATTAGCAGGGATCCTGCATTTGTCACCATTTCTTGTGTTTTATTTGTAGCTGAGAATTCTCTCCAAATTCAGGAGGGGTACAGTCCATAGACACCAACTTGCCAATACCAAAAATCTTCTGCTCTTTCTCCATCTGCCCCATTTTCCTCATACCCTTCCCTGTGGGGATGAGCAGGGAGATTCCTCTGGGACTCCCTGGAGGTGTAGCAAGGGGAGCTGCACACAGCAAGCCCTGCTCAGCCTCATTGCCCCTGTCCTGTGTCGTTGCAGAGCATGCTGTTTGTGGAAATACCCGAGTACAGGAACAAGCACATCCGCACAGCCGTGAAGGTGAATTTCTATGTCATCAATGGCAAGAGAAAAAGGAGCCAACCCCAGCATTTCACCTATCACCCAGGTAATTCTCAGGGACAGAGCCACTTGTTGCCAATTCCATGAGCAAGATCTGATTTTCTGCTCTGTTGTTTTCTTGCATTTAGATCTTTGAGGATCTAAATGTTGCTGATTTAATTCAGCTCAGCACTCAACAGCTGCTTGGGTTAAAAGATGCCTATTTCTGTGTGATTTGTGATCAGGAATCTCCATCAGTTTGAGGTGTCAGTTATCTGTTATCTTGGCAATGCTGCCCCATTCACTTGGTGGAAGTTTGCCAAGAGGCTCAGAGTGGGACATGATGTGACCCTCTGAAAACCAGGAGTGTTGCGTTCTCTGACGTGTCCAGCAATAAGAAAACATCAGATCTGGGAAAGGGCTTGGGATGGAGGAAGGCAAGCAACATATATTCTTCAGAATGAGGCCAGTTGAGAAAAATCTGAATGCTTTTCTGATGTTCTTCCTCTGGGGGATTGGTGAGCCATGTCACAATAAATGCAGCAGGATTATTAATGAGATTCCCAGAATTTCTCAGCTTTGGCTGGGGGAAAAATGTTGTGAGAAAATCGGAGTAATGTGTTTGTGGAAAGCAGAAAGCATAAAATAACAGCACCAGATTTTATGCAAGCTTCAAATGATGTCTTCATTTGACTTGTCTCTAAGGAGGGGCAAACATTAATTCAGGCTCTTATTTTGGTCTCCTCCAGTCTGAAAATCTCTGTTCCTCTCCCTGGATTTATGAACTCTCTAGGGTATCACCAAGGGTTTGTACAGTTGCTAAATTGTTCTGCTGTGGAATAGTACTGAGAAGCACACTTCTATCTCAAAACAATCCCTAAAATAGACCACTTAGGAGAAGGAATCTCTACTTCCAAAAAGGAATTTTGCATGACCACTGTATGGTTTCCATTGTATGGTGTTTCTGTAGTGAGTTTTGGGGAAGATTTGACAAAAAAATCATTGGAAATGTAGAGGACAGTAATTTACCCCACCACACAACTCTTACTAAATCATGGCCTTTTAAATAATGGTGTCAGACAAGTCTTCAGCTCTCACAAAACTGTAAACTGGCTCAGCTCTGCCTTTGGTCACTTGTTAAATGTTTGTCAGAAAGATGGGGAGCTGTTTATTTTCTGGGATTTCTATTGATTCAGTCTCATTGAGACAGAAGTACTTCATGAAACACCTATCTATGACTTCTTATTTTGTCTGTGTTCCAAAATAGCCCTTAAATGAATTCAAACAGGAGCTGAAGTGTTGAATTTTTCAATTTTAGCAATTTGTGGTTCGCTAGTACGTTAAAGATTTTTCAAGAGCCTCTTAGCACAGAGTGCTTTGAACAGTTTTTGCTGCGGTTGCACGCGGGTGATTTATTAAACTCAATGCTTGTGACACATGAATTTACACACACAAACCTCATAAAAGGTTTAAATCTCATATTAATTCAGGGAAAGGCTCTCTGTTTCTCCTCAGCTCGCTGCAAATAACGTCCTTTGCATGCTTTGTTCTAGTACCATCAATCAAAACAGAGCCCGTCGATGACTATGATCCAGCCCTAATCTGCAGTCCAGTGCACAGTGCTCTGGGGACAGTAACGCAGCCTTACTATTCACAGCACGCACTGGCCAGCGAGCCCCCCTCCTGCCTGGTGGCCACCATGGCTCCCTGCCAGCAGCTGCGCTCGGGGCTCTCCCCTCCCGACTCTCGGTACCACCAGCAGAGCCCGGCTGGGATTTACCAGAGGAGCAAGAGCCTGAGCCCCAGCCAGCTGGGCTACCAGCAGCCCAGCCTGATGGCCACGCCAGCTGCCCTCGCAGATGGCCACAGGTCCGTGCTGGTGCACGCCGGCTCCCCAGCCCAAACCCCGGCGCTGCAGCCCTCCCCTGGCCAGCAGCAGCCTTCTCCTGTCATCCACTACTCCCCAACCAGCCAGCAGCTGAGGTGCGGCGGCCACCAGGAGTTCCAGCACATCATGTGCTGTGAGAATTTCCCCTCGGGTGCCCCGAGGTGCAGCCAGCCCCAGGGCAGCCAGGCACCGAGGCTCAGCCCCGGCTCCTACCCCACGGTCATCCAGCAGCAGCGGGCGGCCAAGAACGGCCCAGCAGAGCAGAAGGATGTGCTGCCAGCAGGAGTGACCATCAAGCAGGAGCAGAACCTGGACCAGGCCTACCTGGACGATGGTGAGTGCTGTGCCCCTCTCGCTTGGCTGCTTTCTTGGAGGGAGGGGGGAGCTTTGAGCTCTCAGTGCCCTGGTGTGGAACTCCTGACCCCCAAAAGAGTGCTGCTTTTGATTTGGAGGCTTAGGAGGAGGCTTCAGAATTTCAAAATTCAAAATCGCTGGTGTGCAGTTGAATAGAAGAGTGTGGTGTCACATGGTGAAGGGTTTGGAATTTGGGGTTTTTAGAATATAGTAATAGACTATAGATATGGAGGTTCTTGTCTCTTCCTTCTTCTTCATGATTTCAGGCAGTAGTTTCTGGCTGGACAGTTAGTGCTGCACTATGAGTTACAGGAGTCTGGTAGAGTTAAAATCACTGGTGTGCAGTTGAATAGAAGTGTGTGGTGTCACATGGTGAAGGGTTTGGAATTTGGGCTTTTTAGAATATAGTAATAGACTATAGATATGGAGGTTCTTGGGCATTGTCTTTCATCCTTCTTGTTCATGATTTCAGGCAGTAGTTTCTGGCTGGACAGTTAGTGCTGCACTATGGGTCACAGGAGTCTGGTAGAGTTAAAATCACTGGTGTGCAGTTGAATAGAAGTGTGTGGTGTCACATGGTGAAGAATTTGGAATTTGGGGTTTTTAGAATATAGTAATAGACTATAGATATGGAGGTTCTTGTCTCTTCCTTCTTGTTCATGATTTCAGGCAGTAGTTTCTGGCTGGACAGTTAGTGCTGCACTATGGGTCACAGGAGTTTGGTTAAAAGTATAAATAATATTGTTGTTCTTTTTCTATTGGACTGCTTAGCTTTAAGAGACCTTGTAACTAGCTAATTCACCTCCATTGAGGTGGAATATGCATTATATAGATGATAAATAATAAATTGTGTGGCCCCTTGGAGGGGTGTGGGCATTTGCTGTGTGTCCAGGATGGGTTTGGGTCTTTCATTAGGTGCATTTTTGGTAGATGCCAAAGCTCTTTGGCCACTGGCCCACAGGAACCCTCTGCTTGCTCCATGCCAGGGGTTCAGCTGCCACGCTGAGCTGGTCCCATTTTGTTTCCCTTTGCCAAAGGTTCCATTGCCAGTTTGGAAAATGGCAGATCTGAAACGAAACGCACGTCTTCATTCTTTTATTATATTTTCTTCATATCAGGGCAAAGTCCACTTTGTGAAATGCTCTTGTACATTTTGTACACCAAAAAAAAAAAAAGCCCATTGAGCAGTGTATCAAGGCCTGTAATGAATGGGGTAGTGCTGCAGGCAAAACCATTGCAGATGTTCTAGATGAACAGTGGGACATTGATAAGTAAAACAATGCTGTTCCTTTGTTTGAGCCAGCTGATTTAGCTTTTAGGAATGAACATAAGTTTGAGTAAAGCTTTCTTTGAACATATCCTGCTTATTCTTAGGTAGGCAGCTATTGGCAGTCTGGTTGATTGGTTCTTTTATTAAAGCATGTTCCTGGCAGGAGGAAATCAATGCAGAATTAATAGTGCAGCTGGACACTGCAATCACAGAGAGCAGCAGCAAACCCAGCATTGACTGCAGTGGGAGCAGAGTGAGGCTGTTGGAATTATTGCTGCAAATGCAGAGTGTTCTTGTGCAGCAAATCCAGACCTGATTGTCACAAATGGAAACTCTGCTCTCCTCTCAGTGCAGGCAGTTCCAGGCTGGGTCTCCTGGATGTGCTCTAAGTTTGGGATTTTTACTGCACTTACCTGCTTTTACTGCTTTCTTCAGCTTGGGTCCTGAGTGCTCTGCATGATGTGCAGCCTTCCCTGCTGGGTTTGTGGGCAGAGGTTGGATGGTTTCCTCTCTTAGCTGTGTTTGCAGCGTGGTTGATGCAGCTTTGGTGCCATGGCAGTAAAATCTGGAGAGTTTTTACTGGTTTCCTTCTCTGAGCAGGAGATTTAGGGGTCCTAAATTTGACTTGGGAGATTTGCTTTCCATTCAGGGATTTGGGCATGATAACAAAGCAAGAGAATCTTTTTGACAGGAGAACTAAACACTGTTATTTAGGGTAATTTTAATATGAGAAGCTGAGAGATTCTTCCACATTTCTAAAAGTACTTGGTACACACCTTGTAAATGAAAGAAAAAAGAAATAGTCTTGAAGTAAAAGGTGACTCCAGAGTCAAGCCATAGTCCACTTAAAAGAACTCCCAAGATGGAGTGCAAAGTGAATTTTCCTGAGTTTTGAATCCAGCCAGTGACACCCAGCTGCAGCACAGCTCACCAAGAATGCACTCAGCTCCCTGCCAAGGGAGCCTTTGGGCAGAACAGCAGCAATTCCTCATGAAATCCCAGGCTTCTCCTTGGCTGCCTGGATCATCTTGAACTGATTTCAGCCAGAGATTAGTTTATCAATCATGCCACCCAAATCAGGCCAAGCAGGATGGGGCACATGCAGTCTCTTCACTGACCTCAGTGAGTTTGCATCAGCTGGAAGTGTGACTTAGAGAATGGTGATTTACTTTAGGGCTTTGCAAAACATTTCATTCTGAAATGTTCAGGACTCGAATTGAAAAGCCACATTGTTTGCTGCTGGGGAAAAGTGACTCAGAACATAACAAAAGCCATGTTTTTCCTGACTAGAAAGTTTGGGTTTGTGCTTTATAGTATTAAAAGAAAGCAAACCCAAAAGGATTATGGAGGCTTTGCCCTGAAATCCCTTTTATCCAGAGAGCTCTTGTGAGATAAAGTGAGCTGTGAGGTCTTGCAGTGATTTTCATGGGCAGACAGGGAGCTGGTGCTTCCCCAGGCAGGCTTGGCACGAGCCAGGAGCTGCTGCTGCTGCTGCCCAGGCTCTTGGGCAATCACTGCTGTGTCTCTCACTTCCCTCTGCTCTTCCTCCCTTCCCCCATCTTCCTCCTCCCTCTGTTCTCCTTTCTCCAGAGCTCTGCTGACACCAGCTTTGCTGCTGTGGCCTCCTCTCATCAGCTCCTGCCCATTTCATGGTTAACACTCAGCCTGGCTGTTGTGGGCTTGGTTTCTATTCTGGGCTTTGCAGTGACCTGGACGTGCCCCAGGCTGGTGGTTCCTCATTGCTGGGGCTGGTGTGTCTCAGACTGGGCACACTGGGAGTGCTCAGGCTGTGCTGGGAGTGCCCAGAGCCCAGCATCCCCCAGCTGGCACCGTGGTTATTCCTCTTCACCCCTCTCAGCCTCCTGATGTCCCTGCTGCCAGGGCTCCTCATCGGCTTCTTCTCTTCCCTGCTGTAAAAATTTCACATTTATCCTTCCTGAGAGCGTGGTTTGGTTTTGCTGAGAGCCTGCAGTGCTCCACAGGGCACAAAACACTGGGAGCTCAGCACAGCTACCCTGTCCACCCCTGCCTGGAGAGGACAAGAGCTGATCCCCTCTGCAGGAGGATTCCAGGTCTGTGGGCTCTCGAGGCTGAGTGCAGCCAAACCAGCCCCAAGGCAGCTGATGGCAAGGATTTACCATCTCACATGGGTTTTGTGCCTCCCCAGCCCCTTGGAGAGAATTCCAGCAGATCTGTAGCTGCTTTCTGACCCTGCTGCAGATGGACAGAGCTGCCACTTGCTTTCTCCAAGGAGACCTTGGCCCCTCTTCTCCTCAGAGAGGAGCCTGTGGTGCCCTCCTGCAGCTCCCCAGCCTTTCCCCCAGGCAGAATTACAAAACAGGTTCCAGGAAGGGAGGCTCCACTGCCAGAGAGGGTGGATTTGGATATGCACCCACCAGGGGCTGATGCAAGCTCAGCATTGCCACACATGGCAGCCTCCATGCACACACTCCTGCGTATTTCTCTGTAAACAGATCTATCTGTAACTCTTTGCTATCAAACACTGTGAAGGATCCCCAGAGGAAGGGACTGCTCATGAAAAATTGCCAGGGAAACCTTTGTTGCACACAAATCTCTGCCTCAGAGATGCATTCCTGTTGGAATGGCTTTGGGAGTGACCATACCCTGAGAGTCAGGAGACCCCTGAGGATGCACCAGGTGTCCAGGCTGGTGCTGGCCAGCAGACATCAGCCTCAAATGCAAGTGAAAGCCACGGGGTGACACAGTGATAGGCTCATTTCAGCCTATCTGAATATCATTCATAACCAAACCGCCCACGATGGTAAAAGTTACCCAAACAACCACATAAATGTGTTGACAAATAGAATGTAGTTCCTCCAGCACACTCAGAGCACTGAGATTAACTCTTTAAAGCACAAAGGCAGCTCAAAATGCAGTTCTTCGCAGCACTGTGTCACTTTGCAGAACTTTGCAAAGAAAAATGGTTGTCATTATTCAAATAGTAACTGTCTAACCACATCTGACACTGAGGGGTCCTCTGGGCTGGATCCAGCAGCTCGAGATGATTTTTGGTGCCCAGTAATCTCTTCTGGGGAGCAGGGGAGCGAGGCAGATGCTGTGTAGTGGTTTATCAGGCTGCTGATCAGCAGAGATGTTTTAGGGTGAGCTCAGGTATTTCGCAGAAAACTTCAGCCACGTCAGATGTTTCTTTAGAAAGCGGCTGTGCAGGATGTGAGTGTGGTCCTTGCACAGCACCCAGACTGCAGATCAGCTGCCTGGCAAGCTGTGTGTTCATTTGTGCAGCTTTGCTCAGAATGTGTGTGTTACATCCCTGCATTTCCTTCCTGTGTTCTTTCCTTCAACAAGAAAACCCCCAGCCTGTCCCCACGGTACCACGAAATGAAATTCAGATCCCTTCTTCCCTTCAGGGGGAAGCTTTGTTTTCTGTCCAGCCCAGTTCTCCTTGGGCAGGGAGTTCCTCCAGGAAGCCCTGGCTCTGCCTGGGCTGTCAGAGCTCCAGGGCTGAGCTTGGTGCTGCTGGGGAGTCCATCCTGAGCATCCTGCTGGCCCTGCTGAGGATGGAGGGGTGGCAGAGCCAGCTCTGGCAGCTCCTGCTGGCTGAGCTTCCACTGGGAAACCCTCTGGGCACTGGGGCTGCACAGGCTGGAGAGAAGCTGCTTTTCTCTCTAAACACTGCCTTGAGCCCATGCACAGACAGCACAGAGCATGGTGGCTCTAGGTTGGTTTGTAGTTGCTTTCATCTTGTGTCCATGCAGAGAGTTCAGTAGCAAGACAGGGCAGAGGGGAAATGTTCTTGTTTCCTGGCATTTTAGACAGGGGTGAATTTGAATCCTGCAAATGGGCTGGGGGTCAGTTTCGAGCAACAATTTGCATCTAAAAAAAGCCATGCTCTGTTTTTAATTAGAGCTACTTTTCATAGAAGGTGTGGTCGCTTCTGCTCAGGCAGGGTTTGACTAAGAGTGAAGCCTGTGTGTTCTCCAAAACATTTTACTCAAACACTCTAGCAAGTCTATGTATTCATCAGGCTCATTCCTGATGCTCTGACTCACATTATTACAGATTTTCTGTTCTCTGCTGGGACCTTGCAGCCCTCCCTTGGTACTCTGCAGCTTTATTTTTGGATCACTGCTCTTGTGGGTTTGTTGTGTTAGGATCTCCATGCCCTTGTCCTATGTCTTGCTTTTCTAGAGGCAATATAAAAAGAGAACAAAAACGTGGTTCTGCTCCCAAAACCCCCAAGTCTGTTGGCAGGAAGTAGAGATCAGTCTATTAGGAGGAAGGTCTGGGTTGAGTCTGAGCTTGGTCTTTCAGCAAAGAATTTAACTTCCCTCTACTTCAGTTTACCATTATTTAAAAGTAACTTATCCTTCCCTCTTGTTAAGCATCAATTCATTTGTGTTAGTAACATACACATGGATTCTCAGAAAAAAACCCTACAGTGAATGAGAATTAAGGATTTGTGTTGTTATAGCAGGCTCCAGCTGATCTTCTTCTTCACCTCTAGAAACAATTCCCTGTTAAAAAGTTCAGAGAAACTCAGCCCCATTGAAGGCTGCCCTTTCCCCAGCAGCCTCAAAGCATGCAAACCAAAACAAAGCCACAAGAAGAAAAACCCATACATCCCAAATCAGCACTAGAGGAAGGAAGAGAATGAATTGAGTGATTAAAACCATCGTTCCACTGGCACCTCTTTGTTCTGGAGCTCAGGAATCTTTAATTGGTGCAGTAAGTGCCCACAGGCAGTTGTGTCACAAAGCATTTCCTGTGCAGGGACATGCAGAGCCCATTAGAGCCCAGAGCTGCACCAGGGCTCTGCTGCCTCCTCCAGGGCAGGGTCCCAGCAGGACCAAGAAACCCCAGTTCCAGGGATCTGGGGTGGAAGGCAGGTCCCCCTTTGGGGGCTGGCTGTTATCAGTTATCAGTTTTTGGGAAGCATCAGGCAATTTTCAATGGGAGTTTTGAAATACTGGCAAAGAGTTACTTGAAAAAAAAAAAGAACTTGTTCGTGCAGTTGGGAATTGAAAGCTTCTAAACCACAATAAAGTCCTTTCCCAGACTTGCTGTCCATTTACTCCAAGCTCATGGCATTCCTTAGACAGCCTGAATCACAGGCAGCAGACAGCCCTTACAAAGGAGACCATAGACACCCATCTGTTGGGAGGCATCTGCCAAAACAGACCATACATTTACTTTTATTCCTTCAATCCACTTTCAATTTAAAGGGATAATAACAATAACATTTTTCACTCCAGCGCAGAGGAATGGCAATGAATTAAAATCATTCCACTGCAGGACAGGCTTGTCCCCAGCTCTCACAGATGGGTGAAGTGGGATCAGAGCTTTTGAGGGACTTGGCTGCAGCTGAGGCAAAAAGTCAGTGGTGGAACTGTGACTTTCCTGGGGAATCCCAGACTCCCAGGTCCCCCAGGTGTGCAGGTGGTTAAAACATGCTGCACTGAAGGGAGGCACTGGCAGAGCTCCTTTCTCTTTCTCCTTTCTCTCCTCTCCACAGGCTCATTCCTTTCCTGCTGTATCTATCAAAGAACTGTAGGTGCTCCCCAGCAGTGGACACTGATGGCTGGCAGGTCACTGTCACCGGGGTCAGGCCTGCCAGAAACATTCTCATTTCTTGGGATGACTCTGGAGACAGAGCAAAGGTGTTGTGTGAGCAAGTGCAGGGCGTGAGGAAAAGGGATCTTCCTGCAAGCTGGGAGTGACTCTGGGTGCTTCACACAGAAATCCTTCCAGTGCAGTCAAAATCAGAACAGCTTTGACAGCAGTTTTTAAAAATGGGGACTTTGGTGATGAGAGATGTGCAGCTAGAAATGGTTTATAACAAAAGCATGCAAAGCAGGAAAGGGGATTAACTCATTCTAGTGCTAAATTCTCCATTTTGTGTTGAACCAGAGGAGTGTCTCTGGAAACCTCGAGCAGGGCTTGTTTTACACTGCAGCAGCTCACCACAGAGCTCTGCTGGTTAAGGTGGCTGGGTTTTTTAAATTTTATTTTGCTAGCACAGCTATTATGGTAAAAACCCTTGTAGAGACACAGCTCTGGTGGTGCAAAACCCTGGAATCAGCAGAGCTCAGGGCAGCACCAGCAGCTCTTTCACTGCAGGGATTTGTTCTGGGGTGGCTGCACGGGCAGGGGTTTGTCCCTGCTCAGCTGGGGGAGCTGATAAAATAAACATGGACATGAGCATAGGGGGAAATAGAAGGGATTTGTGTGTGACAGGAATTGCACGAGCTCAGGTCTGTTTACTACCTCAGAATGGATCCCAGTAATTCCCAGCAAAGGTGAGCCCTGAGCTGGATCCATTTCCAGGACCAGGCTTTGCTCAGGGGTGTTGTACCTGCAGCAAGGTGTGAATTTGGCCTCACAAATAGGGAGGGTGATAAAATCCTTCTAGCTCCCCTCCAGAGTGAAGGGATTGAACACTGATCAGTGAACTAGCTCACTTCCACATGGCAGCTCGAGGCTTTTGCCATTTCACTGCAGTTCTTGGCATATTAATAGCAATTTTAAAGTCCCTGTGCAGCTGACTTTTCTTACTGATCTTTTCAGGTCCGATCCAAGAAAAAAACAAAACGTTAAAAATACAAACCTGGATGTTTTGGGCTTTCAAAATTCAGGCAGACAAAAATGATGCAACTTTGGGGCGGGAGGTTGATTGCATGATTTAAAAACCAGTCTCATGATTGCTGCAGGCCTGACTCATGAACCCTGAGCGCCTGGGTTTGGCACTGCTGCTCCTCCCAGTTTCCTTTGGTGAAAATTGGGTTAATGTTAGCAATGTGCAGAGGTGGGGAAAAGGTCTTTTCTCCCCTTAAAGCCCAGTGTAATAACTGGGAGGATTCAGCTCCTCCTGCAATTGAAAAGGCAACTTGAGTCCTTTTTGAAATGCTGGGAGCAGCTGCACAGAGCCTTGCTGCTTGGAAAAGTTTGGAAAACATCTGCACATTTTTTTAACTGTTGTGAAATAAAGTGCCTGGCAAGAGTAACCATCTTAAAGATCTACAATCTTTTTATGGTGCAAACTGAAAGGCAGTTATAAAGTCTTCTCCTGTAGAAAAATGCTTGGATTCTCAGCGTTACTTGCACAAAAAGAACTTTCTCAGCTCAGGTCACATCCTGCCAGGGAGCAGGGATGGTTAATGGGGGACTTTTTGTCTCACAAGAATGAAGACCTAGAACTGATTAGATTAAAATCAATTTTTTTCCACCTGCTTTTCATAGTTTGTTATAAATAACAATGTAATTATTTATTTATAATTATCTATATATATATAAATATAGCAATAATTTATAATCAGTATTTATTGATAAATCTCTGGCCATTTTTAAATTAAGCAAATGAGGATGAATTGTCAGAATTTCCCATCTGAGTTAGTTTTTTTTTGAGAACTCAGAGCAGTGAGAGCTTCTTTCCTGCCCAGCAGAAGCTGGTGTGGCCTTGCACTGCCCAACCATTGCATTGCTGTTTCCTCACCCCTTCCAGGAGATTCCTGTGCTCACACTTGGGAGCAGTGAGTGCTTAGAGGCATTTTTAAAGCAAATGGACAAGACAATCCAGGGCTGGCTGTGAGAGGTACTCATGACCTAACAGGTCACTGCAGCAAGCAGCACATCCCCAGCTGTGCCACTGGGAGAGTCAGGGATGGGGAAGAGCAAATGCTTGGGGACCATAAAACTCCTTCAGCAGCTTAGCTCCTAGTCTGGGCTTTCACACTCTCACTCTGTAATACAACTTCTTCTGTGTTCAAGAAACCTAAAATGTATAAACAATGCAGTTGTGTCTGAATCATCACTCGAGTCCCCATGCTTCAGTTTTGCAAGCTCAGAAATCTGGGCATGCATCCAGCTGGGAATTTCACAGATGACTCCTCGCTCTAAGAGGGGTCTGCACAAAAACCTGAAATCCAAGTATTCCCAGTTTTGCAAGCATTCATGTCCTCCAGTTTGTGTGCACATCTCCAAGGGATGCTGCAGTCTGTTTGGAATTAAAACGCTGATCTCTAGAAATCTGCATGACTAATGGTCTGCAAATGACTGAAAACTTGGTCTTGAGTTGGATTTAACCAGTGTTGGGTGTAAAAGAGTTAAATCTTCAGCTACTGTGAACTGGAGTCAAACCACTGAGGACCAAAGGGCTTCGCCATGAGCAGCTCTTACTGAGCCAGTGACAAGCAAGGCTGACACTCCTCATCTTCTTAGAGATTCTCCCAATCCACACAGTTCCCATTTTAATCAAGCCATGTCCTTTTGTGGATCTTCAATTTAGAAACTTTGCACTCCAAAATATAAACTAAACTGTGCCTTGAGCTGAACCAACACTTCCTCTTCAGGGTGAGATTGCAATTAAGACTAGGTGTAGTGAGAAAAGGATTATTGACTTCTGATGCTGGAGTGCTGGGCTTCCACCTGAGGGGGAATTTTTCCACCTGGATAATGGTCAGGTGTGGAAGGAAAGGTCAGAGGGGCTGTGGGCATTGGGAAGGGCTGGTTGTGCACCACTGAGCTCTGCATGAGCACAGGAGCTGAGCCCCTGCACAGACTGTGGGGTGATGTCCCTGCACGGTGCCAGCAGTGCTCCTGTCTCAGGGCTGACCACCACAGCACAAGCAGCAGTACATTAGCAAAGTGTGACTTTGCAATCATTCCCTCTGATCAGCTCTGCCAGGGGAGTCTAGTCAAAGATTCCCAAATTGTGGTGTGGTGTGGTTTGGTTGATTTGGTTTCTTAATGATGAATGACTTCATCAGCCATGAATGAAGAGAGTGAAATGTAGGACAAACAGTGAGACTCATGAATGACTCCTGTGGCATTTGCACTGTCTCGATGGGTGCTGGTTTATTTAGGTGGTTTCTAAGTTTCTTTGGAAAGAGTGAGAATGACTAAAAGAAGGGGGAACCACTTCCTAAGTGTGGAGGGGTCAGTGGTGAAAGTGTGGTGACAGTTAAAGCTGGCTGGGCTCTGTCATTGTGAGCAATGCAGTGTCAGTTCTTTGGTATGGCCTGCCTTCCAGGAGACTGCACAGCCCCAGGCAGAGGCCTGGGGATGGAGCACACATTGCATTCCCTCTGTGGCCAGAAACCTCCCAGGGCTGGGTCTGCATCAGCCCCTTGTGGGGCAGGGCTGTTCTGCTGAAGTGTCCCTGCCACCAGCGTGCTTGGGGCTCAGGGAAGTGCCCCAGTGCAGTCCCTGCAGATGAGGTCATTACAACCCTGCACAAATTGGTGTTTGCAAAGGCTGGGAATAGTCTGGACACACCAGGCATCGGGCAGAGCCAGGCTTAAATCAGGACTGAGGGGAACTTTCAGCAGCTGCATTTTTAATTGTAGTTTGGATGGTGTCTCTTGCTTAAAATTGCGTTCCATTTTCTCTACTCTGATTTCTTCTGCACCCTTATTCATTTGCTTTGAGTGGGGTGCTGTCTCCTTCCTCAGAAAGGAGTCCAAAATTGCAGCATCTAAGGCTCCAGCAGGCAGACCCTAATTTTCAGCTGGGTAGGATCTTCTGAGATCATCCTGCAGCTTCAGACCCTCAAATAACTTAGTGGGTTTGCAAGATATGTTTCCCTTTTTTCTAAATGCCATTGATTTCTATACAAATTTTTCTTCAGGGCCATTTTTATAGGCTATTATTGAAACACAAAACTAGTGCTATGTCTGTTTTAGAAATTGGTATCTCTGGCCCCTTGGTTTTGTACTTGGTTACACTTCATAGCTCTTCAAAACTAATGCAAATTTTAGATCAAGATTATGACTTCAGAGAATTTCAGGCTGTTCAGATAACAGTGTTGGTTTAGATGCAGCACTGAATGTTCCTCCAGTCTGCCATGCAGAAACACATCTCTGCTTTCAGAGCCTGCTGTGAGCCCCAGTGCCTGTGCAGGGGCTGGCAGGAGCCTCTCCCAGGGGGACATTCCAGAACCCTGGCAAACAACCCAGCCCTTAATGGCAGTAATTCCTGGGCTCCTGCAGTCTGTGAGAATAGAGGGAGCCCTTCATTTCCCTGAGTGAAGCTCAGGGTGCTGGCTGGGTTTGTTGCCCACGTGGATGCAGTGCCCAGGCTGAGCCTGGCAGGATCTGACCCTGAGGGATGAAGGGCTGGCAGAGGGCAGCTCCCCAGCCCTGGGTGCACTCAGGATCCCTGTCCCCACCACCCCACGGCTCCCAGACCCTCCTGGGGAGCCCCTGGCCGTGGCACAGAGGCAGAAGTGCTTTGGCAGAGCAGCAAGTGAGGAAATCCATTTCCTTGTGTTTCGAAAAGAGCGCGGCCATCGGGGCTGGAGGGATGGAATTTGTTGTGATAGCAAAACAAGTTCTATGGAAACCATTGTGAGCCCGAGGGGCTGCCCAGGAGAGTTGGGGAAAGCCTCTTTTGTTTGTTGTGCTTGGCACTGCTCTGCTCTGGATGAAGATGCTTTAATTTTGTGGGGAGACCCAAGAGAGCATTCCTCTTTTTCCATACCAGAAAGCCTTCCAAGCTGGCATGAGCGTCCCCTCTTTCCAGCTGCTCCTTTCCAAACACACTGTGCCTCCTAAAGATAGTCTGCAGTGGCTGGGGCTGGTGGAAAACATGAAGCCTGCATGGATTAGCCCAGGAATTCATTTGGGCTGACGAATTGGGTTTCCCTCTATAAACAGCAGTAGTGTTTTCATCTTCTGGACAGCACAGCCAACTTCACGTCGTGCTGCTCCTTGCCCAGCCCTCTGCCTGTGTCCAGCCCAGCTGGGAGCACAGCAAAGCCTCCTGTGGGGGATGGAAAGCAGCTATCTCCCCTCTCACACAGGTTTTTTCCAGCCCTTAGAAGAGGTGGTGGGGTTATTTTGTTGTTTTTATTTATTTTTCCTCCAGTTTATTTTTCTTTCCAGGTAAAAGGGAAATTAAAGTAGTCCCTTTTCCCTGGTTTAGTGGCCTTACAAGCAGCCCACACAATGTATTTTCTTTTCTGCTTTAATTTTGAGTATAATGTACAGGAGTTGGGGATTCTCTAGGGAGGATTTTGCCTCCCTTTTCCCCCCAGGGCCATCCTGCCCCTGCCAGGGAGGCACCCCCAGCACAGCACTGCTCCAAACACACTTTCCTATCACTCAGACTTTCTTTCACAGCTTACTCAGTAAATACAGTGATGAGGAGTTATTAATCACCCCACAATGTTCCCGTGGTTGCTCAGGGGGGAAAGATGTGAAGGCAAATTTTGTGACCAGGCTGCACTTAGTGGTGGTTTGTATTTACCTGGCTGTTCAGTGGTGGATGATTTTATCCATGTCCCTGAGTAACTGAGCATGGAATTGGAGTTGTTATGGATAAAAATGAAGGATTTGTTATTCAGCTGTCAAATGGAAGACTTGTTCAGGTAGTGAAGCTTAACTTTACCTAATGACCAAATTTTCACATATATAACCCACACCCCGTTAAAAATGTGTTCCTTGGAAATAAGTCTCAGCAACCCCCGAAATCCTTATAACTGCAGTCTTCCCTGCCCTTTCAGGGCACTCTGATCCAGCCTGTCCTCTTCCTAAATCATAGACAGCACTGATTTTTCCCATCACAAGGTGGGATTTTAAAAAACCAACTGCAAAAAACACCCAGAAAACCAGAAAGGGGATAGCAATGCTGTAATAGTTTGCAGTTTTATTGATGAGCACAGACTTGTGCAGTTCCCTGGTGTGACTGCAGGGGAGTTTATTCCCATTCCCATCAGGTGAGGAGGGGGCTGCCCAAGGGGAGCCCCAGGGTGCTCTCAGGACAGGATTTCATGTCTGGCTCCTCCAAGCAAACTCTCTGGCTGCCAGGGGTTTGCAGCTGCAGCATCAGCCACACGAGGCAAACAAAACCCAGCAGATTTCCAAAAGGCTGACAGCTGGATGCAGATGACATTCTTGAATTTGAATTAAGAAAAAGAAAAGCCCGAAGCAGTTGCTCTCTGGCTCCTTCCCATGCTGGGCAGAGTGGGCATCTCATACCACTGGGAGAAAAAGAAAACAGCTGGGGTGTTTCTGGGCACTTAGAATGAGGAGGGGGAGTCCCCACTGGGGACAGTCACTCCTGAGCCCCAGGAACTGCCTCTCCTTGTGGCCAGAAGCTGCAGCCCTGTCTCTCTGGGGATCATCCCGCCCTCAGCCAGGCTCAGCAGTGACCAAACCCTCTGGAGACTGCTCACCCTCTCCACTCACCGTGGTGCTTTCCAGCCCAAAGATAAACTGGGTGATTATTTTGGATTAGTCACACTGAGGGGTTGCTTACAGTGCTGTGGAGGGCACCCCAAGGAGAGCCCTGGGGTGTGCCCTGTGTGACCCAGCCAGGGCACAGCACCACCAGCCCAGCAGCAGGGGGTTGGCCATGAGATATGACCAGCTCTGCTTGAGGGGGCTCTGCCAAAGCCTCTGGTTGCTGTCACTTCAAAATGGGAAGTTTTCCACTCTGAGATGCTCCTCCTGCCCTCTCCCAGCACCCACTGTAGCATGAACTTGCTCTGAGGTTACCAAGGCTTAACCACCCACTTCAGCTGCAGCAAGGGCTGTTCCCTTAGGCCACCCCAAGGGACAGTCCCCTGGGCCATCCCAAAAGCCATTCCATTCCCTTAGGCCATCCCAAAATCTGTTCCTTTAGGCCATCTCAAGGGCCATTCCACTCCCTTACACCATCCCAAAGGCTGTTCCATTCCCTCTGGCCACCCCAAGGGACAGTCCCAGTCCTGCTGCAGGACATCTCTGTGACATCCCCAGCTCTGTTCTGTCCCAGCTGTTGGGCACAGCTGTGCCACCTCCCGAGGGTGAGGTGTGCTTGTCCCTGGGTGTGTTTGCTGTTTGGATCCTGGCTGTCCCACCCCAGTGACTCAGCTGGGACTGAGCCCCCAAAGCCCCTTTGGGATCGTGGCCCTGCTGCTGTGCACGGTGTGCTGTGTGAGCCAGGGCAGTTCTGTCCTGCTGGCTGCCCCCTCCTGCCAGCCCTGCTCAGGAGCACTTTGGGGATCTGCCCCTCACCCTTCTGCAGCTGTGTGTCCCAGCTGCTTGTGGCTGGCTCCCCACAGGGCTCCCGTTGAGTCCACGCTCCCCACTGCTGCTCAGTGTGCGCTGTGCTCCGATGAGATCATGTCAAACGTAAGCAAGTTTTATCTTTATTTTAGGCAGGAGGGTGTTTTATCATGCTGTGCTTCCAAAGCTGCTGTTGTTAGGTTGGAATTCTCCCAGGAAGTGTAGCAGTGCATGGCTAAATGCAAAGTAATGGGTTCAAGATGAGGCACAGACACGGAGCTCTGAGCTGGCCGTGCAGGCTTGTGTTTAAAGAATGTGGTTACACAGCTGCTGAGAGCTTGGGAGAGATCAGGATGGGCCTGCCAGGTAACCCAGAGCTGCAGTGTGCCCCTGGGACACTGCTCTGAGCACAGCATTTACCTCCTGCCCGGGCTGCCTGGGGATGCACACAGCTCCCAGACCTCACAGCTGGAAAACTGGGGATGGCTCAGCATTAAATCCCAGGAAGGATTCCCTGGGGCAGTCTCTTTGGGTGGTGGTTCCTACATCTTGATCTGGAATTGGGATATCTGAAATAATTGAGGGAGATCTGGAAATAATTGAGGGCTAATTTCTGAACAAATGGAGGTTATTGCTGTTGTGGTGAGGTTGGGAATTGCCCAACCTCAGCAGTATGGGCTGCACTTCAGCTAAAGGTGAACCTCCACTGGACATGGGGGAGCTCATTCTATTTCTGGGAATTGAGAGCCCTTCTTTTCTTTTCTCTTTCCCTTCATCCTTTTTCTTTTCTTTCATCTTCTCTTCATATTGAGAACCGAAGTTTTCTCGTTCATGCCATTGATTCAGACTGAAAGTTTGAAAGCTTTGGATGATGCAGAAATTGCATTTTTCTCGTTCTCTCAAGCTGTTTACTGTCAGATGTTCCTGGCCTTCTTGAGGCAAGATGTAGAAGCAGTTACAGGATCTGCTCCCCGTGGTGGTTTGCACTCCTTTTTCCAGTTATCCGTGTCTCTTATAATTAGGTCTGTCTTGTGGTCTCTGATTTATACATATGCCCCATAGTATTATATAGTATTTTTATTAGTACATTATTTTATGGTGGAAACCCCAGCACTCTGTTGTGGCAGATGCTGCTTTGACTCCAAAGTTTAAAAAAAAATGCAGCTCCTCCCTCAAAGGAGTTCCAGTCAAAGTGCAAAATAAGAGCAAGCAGCTGGATGTGGGCAGACACACAGGATCTTGTATGTGGCACCTCCTTGACGTTATGAGATGTGAATTATAACACTCTGTCAGTAACCAGTCAAATGTTTCATGGTCTGGATGCTTTCCACTGCCTTGGGAGCAGTCACTGCAGCCCCCAAGTGCTGCCAGGACCTGCAGAGCTGCTCCCAGCTCTGCCCCTGGATTTGGAGGCAGTTCCCTAAGAGGGGAAGAATCTTCCCCCAAGTATTGATTTGTGGAAGGACGTGGAGATAATAGACAAATAATCAGAGTGTTAAAGTGATTTTGTGTGTTCCCCTGCTGCCCACAGTCCTCCTGGAAATCCAGCAGATGGGAACCAATGCCTTGTGCAGGCTGCTGGGCTGGGGCTGTTTGTAACCTGGAACTGCAGGCAGAGGCAGATTTGCATGTCTGGCCAGAGGGGAGCTGGGTTTGCTTGGCAGAATTGCTCACAGGCCACTTGTGCATCTTCCCTGTTACCTTGCAGGGATTTTGTGCTGATTTCCCCCGAGAACCAGGCTCAGGATTCAGGTCAGACGTGTCAGGAGGGAAAGCTGCTTTGTGGAGAGGCTGGGGGAGTCCTCAGGCCCTTCAAAGGAGACCTTGCAGAGTGAAGACACAGCACAAGACAAGATGCCAGAGAATCAGAGCCAGTGAATAGTTTTGTGGATTAATAAACATAAGCACTCGAGCTCAAGGGAGGGAAACAGATTCCATTATTGACTCTTCATCCCCTGCAAAACTGCCTGAAGGGAAGGCTGATATGGCTTGTTTTCCCTCAATTAAATATTTGTTAAATGGTTTGTTTCCCCTCAATTAAATATTTGTCTGGTTGTTCCTTTGTGACAGAAATAAAAAAGCAGCAGCATTGCCTATCTTGTGCTTTCAGCTAATCCTGAACGTGCTGTAGCTGTTCTGTCCTTCCCCCCAGTTATTTCCTGTAAAAAATAGCTTTTTCGCATCCATTCTCTTTTCTCTGTTTTTGAATCACTTTGCAGAATGACTCATCCTGCCCCAGTAAATAGGTTGACTCTAGGAGAATGATGAAACTGCACAGTGACATGTGGATAAAGAGTTGTTGCTCGTGTGCTTTCCCTGCAGTTGCTGTTTTAGAGGTGGTGTGGCATCCAATACCAATTTCATCAGTTTTTAAACCATGAGGTGCTGCTGGAGGGAAAAGTCATCACCAGCCTCCTTTGGTTGTGCTGGTTTTGATCTAAAAGAAATATATCTTAGTACCCAGTGGCACTGCTTATCTCAGCAGCTCTGGATCAAACCCACCAGGTCCAAAGTGTGCACAATAAACCAGGCACGAGCACCCTTCACCCTTGTGCTGTGCAGCAGCAGCAAGAGTCAAATCAAGAGTTAGCAGTGACAAAATTACTCTGGCCTTGTGTTCCTTAAGCCTCAGTCCATCAGCCTAATATTTCTGTATGGGTTTAGCCAAGTAATGTGGTTTATAAAATGAACTCCATCCCTTCTGGTATAAGTTTTTGTGTATTTATTTATTATGTGCTCATTCTGCTTGGAATATTTTACTTGGTCTCGTTGCATGTAAACTAAAGCTAAATACAAACTTCATCTTTTCTCAGTAACTCACTAACTATCAACCAGAGAGAGCCAACTCCATGACTCAAACACGTGTCCCTTCCCTTGCAGCTGCAGCCAAAACTCTCTGGCATCAGAGTGCTGCAGAATGAAAGTCATATCTAAATATATGAGAGCAGAAAGAAAGTCAGTTAAAAAAAGACTTTGTTATGGAAAGCTACTACAAACCAAATCCACGGTGGCCTGGAGTTCCTCATCACACCCAGGCTGATCTAGTTTTCCACTTTGAAGGTACTCTTCCCAAAGCAGCTGCTGCCAGTGCTGGGGGAGCTGCTCACAGCCAGCTCAGCTCCCTGCAGCCCCTTTCTGCCCCCTGTGAGGTGACTGGGCAGACCCAAGGGCTTTGCCTGATGGAGCTCAGGATATTTATCACCATCCCAGCACACAATAATACAAGAGCTTTTGTTTCATGCTCGTGTAGCTGTGGCAGTGACACCCAGAGCCAGTCCCTGGTCAGGGAAGGGAAGGAGCTGGGCAGTGCCTGGCCCCAGTGCCACCCTGAGCACCATCCTTGGGCTTGGTTTCAGTGATTGCAGTGCTCTGGACTGGCACAAAAGGGGTGCAGAGGCATTTAAAGAAACAGAAAGAGCCCAGTTTGCTGGGGTGCCTCTCCCAGCTCTGCTCCAAGTGTCTGACAGCCCCTCTAAACTCAGCTCAGGGAGGCTGAGCCTGCACAAGAGCCCCCAGGGCTGCCCATTTCTGCAGCCTGGAGGGGCAGGAGGAAAAGGACATGAAATTGCTCCTGAAGGTGCCCCTTTCTTCCTCCAGTCCATGTGTAGGCAGGCCCTGCACCTGTCTCAGAACTGTCTGATGAAAAAAAGTGATGACTAAATACTGAAATCCATCAGCAAACAGGAAATCACACTCTGGAGCAAAAACTGCTTTTTGTCTTGCTGTTGCAGCCAAGAGCCCAGGATAGAAACCCAGCTCATGTGTGTGTGCAAATGTCACACAAAGCCCATTTCTTGAAAACTGAACTCACTGATTGCCAGTAGATTCAAACAGGAGTCAAAGGGATGAAATATCTGGAAGCAGCACAAGTGGCCCCATCAGCTTTAGGGCTCTTCCCTTCAGCTCAGTTTGCAGCTGCTTCTGCAGGAGAACTTGGCATTTGTGCTGCAATTCTCCTCCTGCCTGAGTGGGCTCAGCACTCAGGATCTACAAAGGATCTAAAGTCCCCCAAAAGAACTTTAAAAATGCCTGTAGGGACTCCTGGGAATGCCCCAGTGCACCCACAGCAGCAGAGTGGAATTGCTGTAGGGTGTAGCTCATTCTGTGGAGCCCATCATCCTCTCAGGCTGTTTTCTCTTAGCTGAGCACGGATTTTTGGAGTTCCACGAGTGTGACCCCACAGCCTTTGTGCATTTTGCAGCCCAAGCAGGTCTGGAGCAGGTCAGGTCCTTCAGGGATGCCCGGGCCCTGTGGCAGGGTGGTGACAGAGCCCTGGAGTCCCCCCATTCCCCTCCAGGTCACTTCTTCCTGCCGGCTTTGAGGCCGTGCTGCAGTGGCTGTTGATTTTTTCTGGAAGTGCAGTGACAATAATGAAAGTGCTTAGAGAATCCTCAGCGTTTCTGAGGTGGTGGCACAGACAGATTTGTGTTTTGAGTACTTCCTTCCTGCTGGTTTTGATCTACAGTGCGTTTAGGGCATTGTATCTTTTTTAGCAGAAGTGCTATCTTTATTTTTGCTCTCTTCTTGCAGGCACACCCAGCTTCCTGTTAAACATTTTGGGTAGGACAGTACCAAAGATTGTTTGATTTTTGCACCTCACTCTGGCACTGTACTGAAATATAAGGGAAGGATATTTAAATGTCATGAGTGCAATGCAGATCCTGTAAATCCAGAGCAGCTCAGATATTGATTTCAGTTGGGATGGGCTTTAGCCAAAAATATGCATTTTATTTAGATTCTGTTTTCCATCAGATATCTGCATTATGTTGCTAAACTCATGGAAAGATGCCAATGGGTTTGGAGTCTATTCTCTTACAGCAAAAATGCATCCTGGGACTGGAGCTGCCACTTAGTTTGAGGTCAGCAGCCTCTTCCAGGGGTGTGTTAATTAAGGAGATGACCTGATTGCAGTTGGGCTGGAGGGTCTGAAAGGTTCACAGTTCACACAGACTCCATGGGTTACAAACAGGTCAGGACAGAAAAGTTGCAGGGTGCACCTTTTGGAATTATTTCAGTGAGAAGGAAACCCTGGTTTGGATGTGTAATTAAACCTTTCCATCTCAGTGATTGTTTGTCCGAATTTCCCAGGGGAAAAAAAAAAAAAAAAAAAAAAAA